>JAMPIV010009830.1:60000-282500 GCA_024509875.1 Oreohelix idahoensis | reverse complement strand
CCCCCACCCACCCAACAAACCCCAAAACCCCCCACAAACCCCCCAACCCCCCCCCCCCCCCCACCCCCCCCCCCAACCCCACAACCACCCCCCAAAAATACCAAACCCACCCCCCCCCCCACACCCCCAACCCCCCACCAACCCCCCCCCCCAATCCCCCCCAAACACAAACCCCCCCCACCCAACCCCCAATAACCCCCCCTCCAAACCCCCCCCCCACACCCAACCACAAACCCCCCCCCCCCCCACACCCCAACCCCCCCAAATGAACCCAAAACCCCACCACACCACCCCCCCCCCCCCCACCCCCCACCCACCCCCACCCCCCCAACCCCCCCACCCCCCCCCAACACCAAAACCCCACCCCCCCAACCAACCCCCACCCCCCAAGGACCACCCAACAAACCCCCCATACACCCCCACCCCCCCACCCCCACCCAACACCCCCCCCCCCCCCCCCCCACCCCCCAACCAACACCCCACACCCCCCCAACCCACCACACCCCCACCCAACCCCCCCCCCCCCCCCACCCACCCCCCCCAACCCCCCCCCCCCCCCCCACCCCCAACCCCCCACCCACAACCCACCCCCCACCCCCACCCCCCACCCCCCACCCACCCACCCCCCCCCCCCCCAACCACCCCAAACCACACCACACCCACCCACCCAAGCCACCCCCCCCCCCCAACTTTTTTCTTTGCTAGTATCATCAGCCGATGGATCATCCAACAGACCTTAAGTTTCTTTGGGGCAGTTTCAAAGATCTTCTTAATTTATCTAATAACCCAGTCCCATGACTGCTTGTAATCACCATGGCAAGAGAGGTAGAGGAAGACCAAAGAAACACATTACAAGGCAGTCCTTGTGCTGTAATTACCATGGCAAGAGAGGTAACAAAACATTGAGGAAGACCAAAGAAACACATTACAAGGCAGTCCTTGTGCTGTAATCACCATGGCAAGAGAGGTAGAGCGGAAGAAACACATGAAGAAGACATGGAAAGACCTTGACCCTTATGGCATGAAACAAGAGAACTTGATATAATTTATTTGTAGGCCGAATTGCTCCATGGCCTTACTTGAGTTAGGAAAGGAAAAAGCAGAGCAAGGAAGGGAACTGGTCACACCCACCTCTTGATGCAGGACCTAGTATAGGGAAGTCTCTAAACACTTCCCTCCCCTAGGGCAGTATCTGCAATGGGCCTACCTTTACCTTATGCTCCATGGAGAGCCAAAAGGTAATACCATGCTACTGTAAATGAACTGGTCATGAATTTCAAGATAATGGCTACAATAACTCCAGCAAGGTGACTGAAACAAGTTCTGTGACATATAAGATAATGGCTACAACAACTCCAGCAAGGTGAAACAAGTTCTGTGACATATAAGATAATGGCTACAACAACTCCAGCAAGGTGAAACAAGTTCTGTGACATATAAGACAATGGCTACAATAACTCCAGCAAGGTGAAACAAGTTCTGTGACATATAAGATAATGGCTACAACAACTCCAGCAAGGTGAAACAAGTTCTGTGACATATAAGATAATGGCTACAACAACTCCAGCAAGGTGAAACAAGTTCTGTGACATATAAGATAATGGCTACAATAACTCCAGCAAGGTGAAACAAGTTCTGTGACATATAAGATAATGGCTACAATAACTCCAGCAAGGTGAAACAAGTTCTGTGACATATAAGATAATGGCTACAATAACTCCAGCAAGGTGAAACAAGTTCTGTGACATATAAGATAATGGCTACAATAACTCCAGCAAGGTGAAACAAGTTCTGTGACATATAAGATAATGGCTACAATAACTCCAGCAAGGTGAAACAAGTTCTGTGACATATAAGATAATGGCTACAAGAACTCCAGCAAGGTGAAACAAGTTCTGTGACATATAAGATAATGGCTACAAGAACTCCAGCAAGGTGAAACAAGTTCTGTGACATATAAGATTGTCACGAAATGGATTTAGGACTAGAGACTGTCTACATATAGTGACAAGACAATAGTAAGAAGAAAGACTGAAATGATAGATTCAGATAGAAATATAGTGCAAAATGTGAAAGTTGAGACCATTGGCTCCGAGGTTGAGAACCGAGGTTGATTCTTTCCTCGCCACTTCGGACGTTTAAATTGCTATGGCCTCGAACCACCTCTAACTACCCTATGGGGATAAGGTTCAATTTAGATTCACAAACACCAAGGTACAGACAACATATAGCTACTGTACTAAAGGAAATGACTGATGCCAGCTACAATTTATACAAGTTTATTATACACCTATACACAAACTCATATACATGTCAAAATACATGAAGTGCGAGGATGCACACCTGAAACAAAATCAAGCACAGTTAAAAATGCATCAACCCCAACCCTTCTCCCACAATTGCAACCTGTATGGAGAAAGAAGGTAAGGTTAACTGAAATGAACTACACTGCACTTGAGGTCGCCTACACTCCAAACTAGCTGTTCTAAATTCTAACTCTAACTCTAAGTCCACTGATAGCTGGAACGACGGCGAAGTGACTACACAATCTCTGCACAGACTTCGGTTCTACACAGCCTATCCTGGAATCTCCTGAACACAACTAACTGCACCTCTAAACTTCAGCAGCTGTCCTATGCTATGATTCACCAAAACTAACAGTTCTGCCTATCTGTGCTGACTTCAGTAGAGAGAATGTTTACCCTCTCTCTCTCCACTAACTCTGGAATTGATGACTGAGGTTTAACAGAACCCCACTGGATTCTGGACTGGAACTGTAGCGGACTTCTACCACGCTGAAATTACCTGCCCGAGTACCTATAACTGGGCCGTCGGCTTTATTATGGCCATGAAGAAACGAACATAAAATTACCACAACGCTGGCAGCCTGCCAAATCTGCGTGTGTAACGAGCGTCAGAGCTCAGGATTTATCCACAAAAATCCTATTCGCTGGAAAATGTCTTCCCCTGGCTGGGAAAACGTATTTTCTTCCTCTCCTTCCACTACTGGCAACTAACGTAAAACCCTTGCGGTTCTGCGAATGCCCCAACTTTGCCGTGGGAGAAATTTTGTGGTCTCAAAATTCCGCTTTCATTCCCACAAAAAGCCGGCACCTGCTGTTTAGACAAAAGCAAAAACAACAGCTAAACAAAACGTTAATACTCTTTACAAATAACAATTAACTTCCTCACTCTTCACCACGTCACTCCCCTCTCTACCTGAGCCTACAAAGTAAACATTGGCTAACCCAGATCGCTTGTTCTGCCTGACTAACTCCGAGCAACAACAATATGTGCAATGGCCCGTCTGCGCCGACGTACTGTGGCCTTCCGCGTACGCTGACACTAATGCTGTAATGTTCAACACAACTAGAACTAGCCTTCCCTAGGAATTCCGAAAATTCCCGTCAATAATAGTAAACACATTCAAAATGTCATACAAAATACTTTCCTTTACAATTACTTCTCACCTCTTCTGAATTCACAGAACAATAATGCACAATCCATAACCTATAATCCTGTTTACGCTAGCATCTCCCTGCCGTCAAAAGTTATACATAACACCCGCTTATCAAATTGAAAACCCCCTAGTTCAGCCACGTGGTGCCGCAGTTTTGCAACCCCGCGCGCCTGCATACATTCATACTGATAGCACACATGTGCTCCAATTATACCTCTATCACTTCCGTCCACAGTTATATGCGTAACTATATAAATAGCGAGCATCAATACTCTCACTAAAATCACAAATGAAAAATACACATTACACGCTCCCGACTATTCTGTAAATAAAATAAAATTCGCAGATGCGGGTTTTCTCTCTGCAGACCTGTTTTTGAAATAGATTCCAAGCATGGCCGAAACCTCGCAACTTTCAAATCATCTTAAATACCGCTATTCTTCTGAAATAAAGGAATTAAATGGACCTAGTTTCTCATGTCTATCACTCAGATCGAATTGATGGCTCTGGAGGTAAGAATTAAATTAAACAAAAACTTGCCCAAGAAACTTAAATGATCGGCTAGTAGGACTAGAAGAAAAATTAAATTAAAGTCCTCACACGCAAAAATTCGATGCTTACCAAATCTCGAATGTCCAGACTGAAGGGCAATCGACTTGACTCTGGCAACCCGGCTTTTGGCAAATTTTTTCATTAAAAGAGAAAGAAGCTATGCAATATACGCCTTTTTATAATCAAGACCCCCACGCGCCGACTTCATGAGACCCGTCATAACTGCGCGGCGTGGTTCTAAAGAGCCAATCGGGAGACTCTGCATTTCAACTGCAGTTTTAGCTCTCAGCCGAATCAGAACCTTATGATCTTTCTGATGCAACCATTTTCTGCTAGACAAAGAACCGGGAATTGGTCCTAGCCCTATACTGCGGAATGAAGCAAAAATGGCCGCAAATAATTTAACTCCCGAAAAATGCGTATATGGCCACGCAATATCTTTAAAAAAAGGACACTGGTGCAAATCCTGATCTAGCCTCTATAATCTTAATCTAGAATAATACTACTTTCTCCTACTTCCCTACACCCCCATTTCTAAACACATAAAGAAGAACCATAAAGCAGATGAGATCAAACTCCCTCGTGATCTCATCTTGAAAAAACGTAAATAATAGAAGGAGAAGAAACATGGAGAAGGATTACCTGTAATCCCTCCTAAAATATAGTGAACAAATTGCAAGGAGAAAAAGACATGGGCCATTTGAAAGACAGAATCTCAGTACTTTCGTCACAAAGATAATGGCTACAACAACTCCAGCAAGGTGAAACAAGTTCTGTGACATATAAGATAATGGCTACAACAACTCCAGCAAGGTGAAACAAGTTCTGTGACATATAAGATAATGGCTACAATAACTTCAGCAAGGTGAAACAAGTTCTGTGACATATAAGATAATGGCTACAACAACTCCAGCAAGGTGAAACAGTTCTGATGACCATATAAGATAATGGCTACAACAACTCCAGCAGGTGAAACAAGTTTCTGTGACATATTCAGCGCAGTTTACCCTGGACATCCAGTGCACCCAGTCTCCTGTCTGGTCAACCACATACTCGTAGATAGTGTCATCTTCTGTATATCCTCAGTGTAGGCAAGGGAAGTTAGAGTTCACCTGCAGCCATTCTTGCACCTGAGAAAAGCATGTGTTTTATAAACAAGGATGAGTACTTTAGCATTCAGTTTACAAAATCTGTATTTTGTGTAATCTTCAAGTCACATTTTTCTTTCAGTCATAGGCTGTGTCTTTATACAGCTTTGTCAGTCTATACATTGTGTCGTTCATCTTCTTCCTACATTCTCAACATGAGATTTTAATATGTTAAAAGATAGCAGTGGTCAGCTTGAGACTATTTCTATCTCCATAGAGCTTTTCCACATAATGGTACTGGTGATGAGGCCATATGCGTTTTTTCTTGTTCCTCCTATGTTGGGCATCTTTGAAAGCAGATGTTCAGCAGTCATTTTATCTGTGCCACATTTACACTGATCGGGTAAAGTTCCTATCTTTAGCCTGTTGAATAGATCGTATCTGAATCTGTGGATAAGCTAGTACGAAGTCCTGAAGATTACCTACTTGTTCTCTTCTGCTGATCTGGTAATATGCATCATTTTGTCTGTGGCCTTGATGCTTTGCTTCCCATTTGTTTCTGTATCTGGTTCTGATAAAACTCTTTGCCTCTTTGAAAGTTAATATACTGTATCAAGCTGAGGTAGCTTTCTAACCTTCCTTTGCCAGTCTGTCAGCTTCTTCATTGCTGGGGATGTTACAATGAGGATGGGGATCCACTGTACTACAACTCGTTCGATTTGGTGGCTCCGTTTGTGGAGTACTACTCTTAGGTCTTCCAGATCTGCATTGTTCTGGTTCTTTCATGTTGCAATTACTGACACAGCACATCTGTAAAGAAAGCAACCTGTCTCTCTGTGATTTCCTTTGTCATTAAGACCTCTGTTGCAGTTTTCAAGACCTCTGCCCCTCTGCTCTTAAGTTACTTGAGGATTTTTCCTGTTGCCACTGGCAGCTTTTTTTTTTTGTGTACCAGTGCTTAAGCTCAGCAACAATCCTCTACCTCCATCTTCCTGTTGCCTTTGTTCCTGATTCCATCTGTATAAGCATGGGTCCCAGTTGTTGCTTGGGTAATGTTTCTCTATGTATTTTTTGGTAATGGCTCTTCTCCATACATGCCACATGTTATGGTTTACCCATAATCTGTACAAGGTGTTTGCGTTTTCAGATGTGTACTTCTGATGTGTACATAATTTCTGTACAGGTTTTCTAACCAATTCCCTTTATTACTGTGTCTCAAGAGTTCTTTTATAAGGTCCTATTGAACACAGGATGTCCCAGTCTGTTAGTGATAATTAAACACAGAAATAGACTATGATGACACCATCACATTATTTTTACAGTGTAAAATAAACTCAAGATATTTATTGTTTGGGTTTTAAAATAAGTGAAGACCTGCTTTAAAAGGCAAAGTCCCCGTGCCTCATTTATAATGCAGCCATCTGTAATTGAAAATATTTTTTACACAAATTAACTCTTTTGATATGTTTTTTTCAGTCTTTGTACAGGTTTTGCGGGTCTTTGTACAGGGTTTTGGATTTTTTTGTACAGGTTTTTCATCTCCGAGGTGTGGCATGTATGCTTCACTCTGTTGCAGTCTGGCTCTTCTTTCTCTCAATTAACATTGTGGTCTGCTTCTATGTTTTCTTCTTTCAGCCTCACTGTCTATTAGATTTTTTTTTCCTATTTCCAGCTCTCCAAATTTGTTTCTCTTTTTTTCCATTCTCAAAATCTGTTTCTACTCTCACAGACTGTTTCTTCATTATCCACTCACAGTCTGTCTGTTTCTTTACTTTCCATTCCCCCCCCCCCCCCCACCCCCCCCCCACCCCCCCACCCCCCACCCTCCCCCCCCCCCCCCCCCCCCCTCGCCCCCCCCCCCCCCCACCCCCCCCCCACCACCCCCCCCTCCCAGATGTGATATTATATATCCCACTCTTGTAGTCTGTATATTTCCCTATTTTTCACTCTGACAGTCTGTTTCTCTATTCTCTACTCTCACATTTCCTATATGCCACATTCAAAATACCTGTTTCTCTAGTTCCCACTCTCACAATTTGTCTATTTCCCACCATCAAAGTTGGTTTCTTTATTTCCCAATCTCATGGTTTTGTCTGTTTCCCTAGAATGCCACATTCACAGTCTGTCTGTCTATTTCCCATTAGCACAATCTGTGTTTTTTTTTCCCTAAACCCCCACACACAATGTGTCCTGCTTTCCTATGTCCGCAGTGCACACTCTCTTTCTTGTTTTTTCACTCATAAAGTCAATGTATTTCTCTATTTCCCACTCTTACAGTCTATCTACTTCTACTTCCTCTGACCTTGTCATTACAAAGTGCTATCTACTTATCTCCAACCTTTTTTCTGTCATCCAGCTCAAGCAGAGCACCAAGAGAGAACATCAAAGAGAAGACAATTAATCTTCTCAAATGATCACTGCTCATCTCCTTGTGATCATCTCCCCTGGGTATGAGTCCTTCCAACAAGTCATGGCCTGACTTATGTAGTTGCACTCTAACACCTGTTAATATCAACACACAGCATTTTTTTTTCCATTTTAAGAGAACAAATAAAAACACAGCAGTACAATAGATAAAAAAATGCAAATTAAATGCTAAAAGTATGGGACATAGACTAATGTGTAAACATTATGCAATGAGTGATGTGAATAATCAACAAAAACACAACCCCAGTTCACTGTCCACAACAAACAAAATAAAGGGAGATAAATCTGTCAAACAACAGAGAAAGTATAAAGAACAAGTCTGGGGGTCCACCATGACTTGATAATTATGGGCCCTTATCATCATCATCATCATCATTTTCCTTTATGTTCTTTACACAGAATGGAGCCACCATGTAGATGGTCCAGCAGGAAGCCTGCACGCCACCATGTAGATGGCCCAGCAGGAAGCCTGCACGCCACCATGTAGATGGTCCAGCAGGAAGCCTGCACGCAACCATGTAGATGGTCCAGCAGGAAGCCTGCACGCCACCATGTAGATGGTCTAGCAGGAAGCCTGCACGCCACCATGTAGATGGTCTAGCAGGAAGCCTGCACGCCACCATGTAGATGGTCCAGCAGGAAGCCTGCACGCCACCATGTAGATGGTCTAGCAGGAAGCCTGCACGCCACCATGTAGATGGTCTAGCAGGAAGCCTGCATGCCACCATGTAGATGGTCCAGCAGGAAGCCTGCACGCCACCATGTAGATGGTCCAGCAGGAAGCCTGCACCAATCAGTCACATGCTCTTGCAGCAATGATTTCTGTGGCAATCTGTTCTACATGATGAGGTTGCCAGTCCTATAAGCATATTTAACATGGTGCCTACTGGTTATATAATAGCTGGGCTGACCCTGTCGACAAACTCTGAGCTGCATACGAGAAACGAATGAGAGAAATGTAAAAGCCTCATGTGGTTGGTGCTGGTCTCTAAGGAGACAACTAAAGAGTGGAACCACTACTTCCAAGCAAGCACGTCTTAAGTGGAGGCTATGGTGAAGCTGGGCATGGGACTAGTGCTTCATTACATTAAAAAAATTGTTACAGAAACCACCACTTCAAAAGCACATAGCATGCCTTGCCATAGACTTCCCTCATGAGGGTTAACTGCAATGGTGGTATTCATACTCCTTAAGGAAAGCCATCAGCACTGACTTGGGTTGACAAATAAAAATAATAATAACAATATGTACCCTTCATGTCTACACTGTCTAACTATAATAGTCAAGCCACCACCACCACCACACAGACTTAGACTCAAGGAAATAAAAAAGAGGATACTAGTTCAGTTAAATGAAGGTAAGCTGGACAGCAACAGATGCTAATGACTTTACCTCCATCTTAGGTTGCAGGTTCTGTGTAATGTAAGTATACAGCTTAGAAAAGACAGCCTCAAATGTTGAATAGATGGTGTCTTGTTGATGAACAGGTCGTTTCAAGAGCCAGCCTGTGGATGTACAATGTTCCACACTCATTCATTGACCCTCCAGCTCCCCAAGGAGCATAAGCCCTTAACAAACTTATGCCAAGACCTCCTGTGCCATGACCTTAACAAACTTATGCCAAGACCTCCTGTGCCATGACCTTAACAAACTTATGCCAAGACCTCCTGTGCCATGACCTTAACAAACTTATGCCAAGACCTCCAGTGCCATGACCTTAACAAACTTATGCCAAGACCTCCTGTGCCATGACCTTAACAAACTTATGCCAAGACCTCCTGTGCCATGACCTTAACACATTAACTACCGCAAGCCGCTGTCAGCGGCTCACAAAATAATCACATTTGGACCGCAAGCCGTTCAGGGCGCCAATCTAATTTTAAAAGTAATAAAACGAATGAACAATGTACTGAAAAAACTTTCTCTGATCTGGTTTGAGATTTTAAGTTGCCACCGGAAAACAAATTCCCAAAGCATGGTTGTTGTAGAACACTGGAAAATTGATATTATGTTCATATTTTTCAGCGTTTTGGGTTAGTTACCAAATCGTGTAAAACTGTTTACCGTGGCAACTAGTGATAGGACTACAAAAAAATGCGTGTACATGTCGTCTAACGGCTGAATAGGATAGAAACGTATTTCAACAATTGACTGATTGATCTAGCGACAAGGACAAGAGTGAAAACTGTGTGCACATTGATTGAAATTGTGATTTTGATAGAGATGGGGCGCAAGCAGTCATAATTGTGAAAATATTGCAAGTCCTCGGCCATCGGAGGGCCGTTAAATAGGTCAACAACCTCTATTAGAGTTACATCCGGTGTTTATTGTAATAGTGCATTCATTTATCTTAAAATGACGTGTAATTCATAAAAAATCTGTAAACAGTTAAGAAAACTACAGCCTACTTTGTGCAAACACCTACAGGATCAAAATGGGAAAAAAAATTTAATTCGGCCACAGTGTGTTTTTCATTTCGGTAGTTAAAGTGTGAACAAACTTATGCCAAGACCTCCTGGGCCATGTCATCAGCTCAAGTTTTCCCTTGGTTCCTCATCCCCTTCAACATTTTTTGCCTCCAGTTTCTTGATATGTCTAAGTGTAATTGTTGTAGTTGTTTGCATGGCTTAAAGTTTCTACAGGTAGCTCACCCCATGTCCACAACACTCCTTAACCATCTTTTATGACATGCTTGGTAGGTTATAGTGTTACTATTTTTTTGCTTCTCACATGGCCCATTCTAAATTTGCATCATCATCATTTTCCTTCTTACAAAGTATGGAGCCACCACTGCAGCATTGTCTGCCTGCACCAAATGGTCACATGTTTTGCACTGGTGGATTCTGTGGCAATATGTTTGACATGATGAAGTTGCCAGCCAAATGCACAGCCTTAATATTAGTCACTTTTACAAACATGCCCTAAAAGTACAGTAGTCCTTTCTTCCACTCTTCACAACACTCAGGAACTGCTTGTATTTTAGAAGGTTTCACCAATAACAGTATGGCTTTTCTTTATGTCATTCTAACCCATGAGCCATGTAATCCATAGATTATCACAAGCCGGATGGAGGCCCACTTGATACAATTTTTGAATTTGAATGAACAATTTTTTAATTGTTTCTACACTTTGCAAGACAAAATAAACAATTATTACATTTCATAAGAACTCATTGCATTTCACAACATTCTTGTAGCCAATTCCTAAAGTTTAGTGGTTTTAATGTATTTGTGGGGGTACTTTTGAGTCTGTGGGTTTATTAGTATATGTCCTACTGCCTGTTTTTTAAGTGGTAACATCTCTTGTAGAAAAAAACAAATGTGGGGTTGGTGATCCATTTTGGGGCCACGGGTAGAACCAAAAATTGCATGTAGGAATAGTTTAGTGAGTGATTTTAAAGACCTGTGATGTTTTTGTTTTGTTTTGGGTAGTTTTAGTGGGGCATTGGGTTTGGTGTGGGGAATATTTTTGGTTAGTGTTTTTTTGGTTGGGGAAAATTTGTTTGTGTTTTATGGGGTTGGGGGGGGATGGGTGGGGTGGGGGGTGGTTTAATGGAATGTGGTGGTGGGGGGTTTGGGGGGGGTGGGTGGGGTTGGGGTTATGTGGTGGTGTGGGTGGGGGTAATAGGGGTTGGGTTGGGGTTTTTTTGGGGGTGTGTGGGGGTGGGGGTTGGGGGTTTTGGGTTTTGGGGGGGGGGGGGGGGGGGGGGGGGGGGGTGGGGGTATTGGGGGTTGTAAGGGGGGTGGGGGGTTTTGGGGGGGGGGGGGGGGGGGGGGGGGGGGGGGGGGGAATGGGGGGGGGGTTGGGGGGGGGGGGGGGGGGTAAAATTGGGGTCTTTTTGGGGGGTTTTTTGTGGAAGTTGTGTGATTGGTTTTGGGTGGGGGGGGGGGGGGGGTGGGGGGTTTATTGGTTGTTTTGGTAAACATTTATTTAGGGTTGGGTGGGGTGTTTGGGTGGGGGGGGGGTGTGGGGGGTGGGGGGGGGGGGTGTATTAGTTTTTGGGGGTGTTGGGGGGGGTAATGGGGGGGGGGGGGATGTGTTTTGGGGGGGGGTGGGGGTGGGTTTGGGGGAGGGGGGTGTGGGGTGTGGTTGGTGGGGGGGTGGGGGGGTTTGGTGGTGTGGGTTGGGTTTGTGTTTGGTTGGGGGGGGTTTTATGGATTGTTTTTTGGGGGGGGGGTTTATGGGGGGGGTTGTTTGGGGTTTTGGTGATTGGGTTTTTATTGGGGGTAAATTTGGGGGTGATGGTGGGGGGTGGGATTTTGGTTTGTGGGTGGGGTGGGGTTTGGGTGTGTTGAGGTTGATGTTTTTGTGGGGGGGGGGGGGGGGGGGGTGGGTGGGTTTTGAAATGGGAGGGGTGGGTTTGTTTTTATATGGGGGTGTGGTGGGGGGGGGGGGGTTGGGTGGGTGGGTGGGGTTTGGTGGTTGGTTTTTGGGGTATGGGGGGTGTTTGTGTTTTTGGTGTTTTTGGGTGGGTGGGGGGGGGGTGGTGGTGTTTGTTGTGGGGGTTGGTGGGTGGGGGGTTGTAGGGGGGGGGGGGGGGGTTTGGGGGTGGGGGGTGGTGGGGGTTGGTGGGGGGTTTTGGGGGGGGGGGGGGGGGGTGGGGGTGGATGGGGGGGGGGTTTTGTTGGGTTTGGGGGGGGGGGGGGTTGGGGGGGGGGGGGGGGTTAAGGGGGGTTTGGTTGTTGGGGGTTGGGTGTTGGGGTTGTTGTTTTTAGGTTGGTGGGTTGTTGGGTTGGGGGGGGGGGATGTGGGGGGTGGGGGGGTGGGTTGGGGGGGGGGTTTTGGGGGGTTTGGGTTTTATG
The DNA here is from genome assembly GCA_024509875.1 of Oreohelix idahoensis. Lineage (NCBI taxonomy): Eukaryota > Metazoa > Mollusca > Gastropoda > Stylommatophora > Oreohelicidae > Oreohelix > Oreohelix idahoensis. The sequence goes on along the minus strand of JAMPIV010009830.1, from coordinate 270,171 downwards.
GGGGGGTTTTTTTGTTGGGTTTTGGGTGGGGTTTTTGGGGGGGGTGGTGTTTGGGTTGGGGTGGGGTGGGGGGGTTGGTGGTTTGTTGGGGGGGGGGTTGGGTGGTTTTAGATGGGGTTGGGGTTGGGGGGGGGGTTGGGTGGGGGGTGTTGTGGGTGTGGGGGGGTTGTGTTATAATTTTTGGGTTTGGGTGGGTTTGTTGGGGGTTGGGGGGGGTTGTTGGGGTTTGTTTGGGGGGGTTGTGGGTGGGGTTTTTGTTTTATGTTGGGGTTGGTGGGTGGGGGGTGGGGGGGGGGTGGGTTAGTGGGGGGGGGGTGGGGATTGGGTGGGGGGGTGGTTTTAATGGGTATGGTGGGTTTACCGGGTGGTTAATGGGATGGGGGTGGGGGGGTGGGGTGTGGGTTGGAATGGGGGTTAGGTTGGTTTGGTGGTGGTTTGGGGGTTTGGGGAAGTTTTTAGTGTATGGGTTTGTGGGTGGTTGGGGGGGGGGGTTGTTGGTTGGGGATTGTAGTTTTGGGGGGGGGGTGTTTATTGTTTTTTTTGGGGGTAGTTTGTTTATGGGGTAATTTAACATGGATGGGGAAGGTTAGGGATATGTTTTTTGTTGGGGGTGGTTTGTTTGGGGGGGGGGGTTGGGGGTTTTTAGTGGTAATGTGGGGATGATGGTTGGAAAATCTTGGGGGGGGGGTAGGTTTGTGATTTTTGTTGGGTTGTTGGTGGGTGGGGTGGGGGGTGATTGGTGTTTGGTTGGTGTGTGTTTTGTTTGTTGGGTTTGATGTGGAATGGGTGTGGGGTGGGTGGGTGAGATTAAGATTTTAGGGTTTGGGGGGGTGGTGGGATTTTGTTGGGTTTGGGGGGGTTTGGGGGGTTTTTTTGAGTTAAGTGGTATGGGGGTTTTGAGAATATTTAAGGGGGGGGGGTACATTTGTTGGGTGGGGGGGGGTTTATGGGGGTTATGGGGTTTAGTAATTTTTGGGGTTGGATGGGTTTGGGGAATGAATTTTATGTGGTTGTTTTGGGTGTTTGATGTTGGGGGGGGTTTTAGGGTTAAGGGGGGGTTTATTGATTTTTTTGTTTGGTTGTGGGGGTTTGGGTTGGTTGTTTGATAAAGTTTTAGAGAGTGATTGGTTTACTTTGGGGGGGGGTGGGGTTTGAGTTTTGGGGTTATTGTTTTATGAGATGGGTATATTTGGGATTGGAATTGTTTTTGGGTGGTTGGGTTTTTGGGTGGCAAACTCATTATGTGTGTGTGGTAATTGGGTTTTATGTTAAGGTTATTGTTTATTAATGGCAAGTGCAGGCTTTATAGTCTCTGTTCAGGGGTAATTGTTAGTGTGGGGTAGCCATAGATGGGGTGGGTTTGAATAGGAATGGTTAGGAGCAGAATTCGAAAATGATGATTGTGATGAGGTATTGATGGAAGAGTTGAGGATGACTTGAGGGATTTAGAATGATGATGAGCGTGACAATGATGATGATGATGATGATGGCAAGAGTGAGGACAATGATGATGATGAAGATGACAATGATGATATGAAGATGACAATGATGATGATGATGAAGATGAAAATATTAGATGATGATGATGATGATAATGATAATGATGATGATAATGATGATGATGATGGCAATGATATGAAGATGACAATGATGGATGATGGCAAGAGTGAGGACAACGACAATGATGAAGATGACAATGATGATGATGATGAAGATGACAATGATGATGATGAAGATGACAATGATGATGATGAAGATGACAATGATGATGATGAAGATGACAATGATGATGATGAAGATGGCAAGAGTGAGGACAATGACGATGATGAAGATGACAATGATGATGATGAAGATGACAATGATGATGATGATGAAGATGGCAAGAGTGAGGACAATGACGATGATGAAGATGACAATGATGATGATGATAAAGATAAGAAGCTTTAACTAAAACAATGCATATCAAAAATAAGAATTAGGGCGACAAAACTATGGCATTTGAAGAACCAAGATTACTAATATCAAAATGCCCCACCTTCTTTGTTTTATGAGTTCTCCTCCATAGAGTAGAGAAAATACCTCATCGGTCAAATCATTTGTTGCCACATCGAGACGGCCAAACATCTGTGGTGCTGTAATAGCTTTGGGGTTCATTCTCATCTCCTTGTGGGCTGTCCCACACTCGGTCATGGCCTTCATCAGTGTTTGGATGCAGCATGTCTTACCAGCACCACTTGGGCCCAGTGCCATCATGCCATGGCGGACACGCTGGGTTTCATACAGCTGAATCAGTTTAAGAATCCATGGGTCATGATTGATTAGTCCAGCTTCAGAAACCTATGGAGGATTTAAGTTTAACCAGGTATCATTAATCATGTCCAACAAAAGATACTTGTAGGAGATATAAGGTTCAGAATTCACAGGTCATGATAAGTCCAGCTTCAGATACCTGTAAGCGAGATAAGTTTAGTAACCCAGGTATCATGAATCATGTGTCCAACTTCAGATGCTGAAAGAGATATACTAAGCTCTAAAAAGTAGGTGGTTTTAAAAAAAAAAAAAAGCTGGAGATTCTAAGAGAGAGACCAAACTCCACACCTGCCAACAAACCAAACACTTCAATGGATCTTGAAGCTTTATAATGAGGAATTAACTCTTAGTATACGAGCTCAAAAACCATGTTTTTACGAGCTAATTTCAGACAGTACATTTTTAGACATGACTACATTTACAGATTTTGCATTAAAAAATTTATTTATACAGATAACATAAAGTGTTATATATCAAAATGTGAAGAAATGAAACTCCTATATCATGCACTTAACTAAATTGTTCAGTTGTTTTAAACATGCATTCACCATATACAGTAATGAGTGCAGAAAATTTTTAAAATTTAAAATCAAATTGTACTTATCAACATGTGTAATTAATTATGGTAAACTTCAACTCCTAAAGCTACTTTTATTTTAAACTACATCCATTTGCACATAATGAAGGAAAGTTGGTTGCAGTCGTTTCTGAGCACAAATAAAGTTTTTATAACAATTTGAAATTGTGTGGTATATTTAGAAAAAGCGCACAAATATTTTAGTTCTAAATTTACAGACATGACTACCATTACTGATTTTGCATTAAATACTTTATTTTATAATGATAACATCAAGTGTTATATATCAAAATGTAAACAAATGCAACTCCTTTGACCTGCACCTAACTGATCGGGTCACTAGTTTGAACCATGCAGGCAACATATAGATTAATGAATGAAAAAAAAAACTTTTTTATGTAAAAAAATGAAAAACAATTTGTACTTATCACTATGGTTAATTAATTCTGGTAAACTTCAACCCATAAAACTACTTTTATTTTAAACTACAGCCATTTGCACATAATGTGGTAAAGTTGCAATTGTTTTCGAGCACAAATAAAGTTTTTATAACAATCTGAACTTTTTTGGTATATTCAGACACAGCGCAAAAATATTTTAGCCTATATTTAGACATGACTACCGTTACTGAATTTGCATTAAATAATTTATTTATAATGATAACATAAAATGTTATGTATTACAATGTGGAGAAAAGAAACCCTTTTGACATGCACCTAACTGAAATGTTGAATGATTTTAAACATGCAACATGCCTATACAGTACAGAGTGCAGGAAAGTTTAAATATTTAAAAATTTGAAAAAGAGTTGTACTTACCCACAAAAATAATCCAATTTTAAGCCAGAAACTCCTAAAACTACTTCCATTTGAAAGTACATTCACACAATGTAGAAAAGTTTCAGCTGCTTCTCCTTTTTATAAATACTATTTTTATTACAGTTGAAAATTTGTAGGCACATTTTGAAGATGCACTCCAAATCTGAAAGTTTACTATATACAATGTAAATTTTCCCTTCATTCTTAAAATTAAACTACTTTGCCTCATGGTATTTGGCAAAGCAGTCATTTGGGTGAAGGTGTGGATGATCTGTGCACCCATCACAATAAAAATATGTTCTCACTCTAACTTGAGGGGTGCTACAAATGACGCACCTGTGCAGAAATGTAGATTTTTTTACAATGTGTCTGGTTCCACACAGACGGTTCAACGGACTGTTGTGTTGATTTGCATGAGGTACTCTGTGTGGGATATTCTGGATAATATCAGAAGCAATACGACTAAGTTCTGTAATTAACTCATTCTTGAACTGCAGTAGGGTCTGCTTCTTTGAATTATCTGATCTGCTGAGTGCAAACAACACAAAAGCATTCAACTGGGAAACTTCAAAAATCCAAAAGAATATTTTCTTCCACCACTTTCTGGTTCTTCTGTTGAATGTTCCATAGGTTGTTACACACTGGTCAACCTTGTCACATCCATTCATTCGTTGGTTGTAGTCATCAATCATAGCAGGTTTTGTGCTTTCTTTCGCCAAAACGCTTTTGTGACTTCTTTGGTTTTCCACAGTTGCAGAACTTGACACTAGAATGCATGACTTTTTTGCCTTTTTATCTCTAAACATTACACAAAGAAATTTACTTTCTAGATCGAGAAACCATTTCATCTGGAGATGCATCAGTTGTGTAGTCTTCAACGCCTTTGGAAAATTTTTACAATTTATATTTACAGTTCCAGTAAAATACTGATTGTTGTCGGTAAGATATTGCAGCAATGCAAAACTTGTATAGTAACAATCTGCATAAATATGATGGCCTTTTCCACAAGGTTTTAGCAGTGTATCAAAGACTTTGATAGCCTGTTGGCTCTTTACATCTAGCTCAGGACTGTATGATGTACTGGCACCAAAGTAAATCAATAAATTGACAACGTAACCAGTACTACTGTCACAAAGGCCGAAGGTCTTGACATGATATTTCTTAGGCTTTGAGGCATTGAACATTTTATGTGCCCACCTGCCTTTCCACCCTATCACCATTTCATCTAAAGACAGGTCTTTGTAGGGATAAAATGCCTCCTGAAATCGTGTTAGGAGTTTCTGCAGAAACGGCTCGATTTTTGCTTTTTCCTGCGCGTCAACATCACTTACATGGAACATTGTGTGATACAATGCTTGAAACCTGTCCCTTGTAAATATCTGCCTGAACCAAGGAGTCTGTATATAAGGCTCCTGAGACCAATAATCACTCATTTTTGGTTTTTTGACAATGCCCATGGCTATGATAACAGAAAAAAACCTGTAAAGTTCATGAAGTGTTATTGGATGCCAGTTGCGTAAACAGACCTAGTGCTGGCTGTTGCTGCTTTTGACTGACAGAGGTGATCAGCATAATCATTGACAGACACAACAAGTTGTTCCAATATTTCCTCTGTAAAAAGGGCTTTGAGGCAAAAAAGTGCTGGTGAGTCTTCGGGGACAATATCTGGATTCACACCAGGAGTCCTACCCTGAGGTGGAGCAAAGCAAAATGCATTATGAGTTGAACCCTTATCAACTTCATTCCATTCAACCTCCTGTTCAATAATATTGTTGTTCTGAAGCTCTGCATTACCAGATTCAGTAATTACCGATCTCAGCTGCGATCTAGATCTATCTTCTCTTTCGTTTTTAGGGCATTTACTTTTCCTTTTTAGCAATCCCCTACCAGTTCTATAACTAGGTCCGCCTAAGGGACACGCCCCCTTTTCCTCAGAAACTGCTAATGTATTGCTAAATTCAACGTAATCTGAACTATCAGTACTCGAAAATTCATCGCTGTCATTATCAATCCATGATTTAATAAGCTGTGAGGCATGTTCAGCTGATAATCTTTTCGAACTACCATTTGAACACGAAGCCATTCTCAGACAGACAACAACAAAAAAATTTTTGAGTAATGAACCGTACTAAATGTAATCAAAATCGATCAATATTTAACACAAACTTGAGTTTTCAAACATGAGGTGTACCGGAAATGGCATTAGAACTCTTTTTGGGAAGAAAAGTATGTAAATAATGTTAAATCTTTAGCTATTGATGCGGAAACTGTCTAAACTGACTACGGTTGCTCTAGAAGGCCGGCCGTAAAATAGCGAAAGTCCATCGGCCTCGTGAAAAGGCCAGCCGGATACTAAGAGTTAAAAAAGTAGTAAGTAAGACAAGCTAAGAGCAACAGAAAATGTAAGTAAGATAAGCTAAGGGCAACAGAAAAAGTAAGTCACACAAGCTAAGGGCAACAGAAAATGTAAGTAACAGAAGCTAAGAGCAACAGAAAATGTAAGACAAGCTAAGAGCAACAGGAAATGAAAGTAAGACATGCTAAGAGCAACAGAAAATGTAAGTAAGACAAGCTAAGAGCAACAGAAAAGTAGGTAAGTAAGACAAGCTAAGGGCAACAGAAAAAGTAAGTAAGTAAGACAAGCTAAGAGCAACAGAAAAGTAAGTAAGACAAGCTAAGGCAACAGAAAAAGTAAGTAAGTAAGACAAGGTAATAGCAACAAAAAATGTAAGTAAAACAAGCTAAGAGCAACAGAAAATGTAAGTAGGTAAGACAAGCTAAGAGCAACAGAAAATGTAAGTAAGTAAGACAAGCTAAGCGCAACAGAAAAAGTAAGTAAGTAAGACATGCTAAGGGCAACAGAAAAAGTAAGTAAGTAAGACATGGTAAGGGCAACAGAAAAAGTAAGTAATTAAGACAAGCTAAGGGCAACAGAAAAAGTAAGTAAGTAAGACAAGCTAAGGGCAACAGAAAAAGTAAGTAAGTAAGACAAGCTAAGAGCAACAGAAAATGTAAGTAAGACAAGCTAAGAGCAACAGAAAAGTAAGTAAGTAAAAGAAGCTAAGAGCAACAGAAAATGTAAGTAAGTAAGACAAGCTAAGAGCAACAGAAAATGTAAGTAAGTAAGACAAGCTAAGAGCAACAGAAAAAGTTAGTAAGTAAGACATGCTAAGGGCAACAGAAAAAGTAAGTAAGTAAGACAAGCTAAGGGCAACAGAAAAATGTAAGTAAGTCACACAAGCTAAGGGCAACAGAAAAAGTAAAAAAGACAAGCTATGAGCAACTTAGATGTCAGCAAGGTGAAAATCAGTCAACAGAAGCACACAGGAATGAAGTTCCTACCTTTTTCTCAATGGCTGCTTCAATATCTGGGTATCCTGCCTTGTCGAGCGTCATGCCAGGGAACAAGTCCTCAATCAGAGACATAAACAGTGGCTCGTCCTCATCCACCAATTTGGACAGGTTCATGTCTCGTAAGACACGCATGACAATTACTGACTCCCCGTCTTCAGGGTTGGCACGTTTGAAAGCTCCAAGTGTTCGTAGCACAGACAAGATGTTACGAAGACCAAAGTCATAATGGACCTGGCCAGTGAAAATGGGCACAGATTTAATACAGACTTACTTGTGTCTGCTTTGTTTAAGTGAGAGTGTAGTAATGTTATTAAACTTTGCTCTCCGTTATCAAGAAATTAACATTACAGCAATAGCTCTATTTGTTTGGTTTTTTTTAAAGCAGTAATATAGTTCATTCCATTAAGTACAATCAATACAAAATTTCTAATGGTCAACAACCATTAACAAACAAAATCACTACAGCTGAACACAGTTAGAATAATGTTAACACATTAACTACCGAATTGAAAAACACACTGTGGCCGAATTAAATTTTTTTCCCATTTTCATCCTGTAGGTGTTTGCACAAAGGAAGCTGTAGTTTTCATAATTGTTTACATATTTTTATGAATTACGCATCATTTTAAAGATAAATGAATGTACTATTACAATAAGCACCATTTGTAACTCTAATATTGGTTGTTGCTATTTAACGGCTGTCTGATGTCTGAGGACTTGCAATATTTTCACAATTATAACTGCTTGCGCCCCATCTCTATCAAAATCACTATTTCAATCAATGTGCACACTGTTTTCACTCTTGCCCTCATCGCTAGATCTATCAGTCAATTGTTCAAACACGTTTCTAGCCTATTCAGCCGCTAGATGAGATGTACAAGCATTTTTTGTGGTCCTATCACTAGTTGCCATGGTAAACAGTTTTACACGATTTGGTAACTAACCAAAAACACTGAAAAATATGAACATAATATCAATTTTCCAGTGTTCTACAACAACTATTCTTTGGGAATTTGTTTTCCGGTGGCAACTTAAAATCTTGAACCAGATCAGAAAGTGTTTCAGTACATTTTTCATTCATTTTATTACTAAAATTAGATTGACGCTCTGAGCGGCTCGCGGTCTAAATGATAGGATTTCAAAAGCCGGTCCCACCGGCTTGCGGTAGTTAATGTGTTAACATCCTGTGAACTCTTGAAAAGTTTAAAAAAACTGCCCTGAAAGAAGCCAATAAACAAAAGAAAATCATTTTAACTCTTTCTAGCCAAGGAGCTGCCTTTTTCCTTCTCTACCTCAAAGAGCAGAGTCAGGTACCCCTTTACAGCTGGGTAGACTGGAGTGTTTCAGTACTGTGATTTGAACCCGGCTCCTTTAATGTTAATGTTAATCAGAATCGATGTCATTGCACTCCGGGCAAACCCACAGGTGCTCAGTCTCCCTCAGCAAATGTCGAAGGGTATGAATGCTAATTGTTTCTGTCATACACTGGTTGTATACACGGCGCATGCGTCCTCTCATACGTTCATCCCTGCTGGTCTTACGTTTGATGCCAAATTCCAGCAGTCTTAGCCTTGATGATTCATCGATTGCAGTGTCATTTTCTAATAGACGAACATGAACTGCCCTCAGTATTTCTTCCTTAGCCATGCACCTTTTATGGGTGCTCTTGAAGCTAGTCTGTCAGCTCTTTCATTGCCATGTACCTCGGCATGACCAGGACAGTAGATCCATTTCAGTTCTTGAAGATTCGATGCTTCTATGGAGGTTTTCCATTCATGTCGAAGCACCAGTGCCGCGAGAGACCAGTACTCTAACCACTCTGTCAATCGGATGCTCTATAGGCAGTGAGGAAGAGAACTGGTCACCCCCCACCTCTCGATGCTGGACCTAGTTTGGTGAAGTCTCTAACACTTCACTGTCCTGCAGCAGTATCTGCTATGGGACCACCTTTTTTTGTTGTATCCAAGGAGTAGAATGTCAGGCTGTCGCAGGAATAGTCACATACGGTTCGGCATGACGTAAAATAGAGAAAAATAGGTTGGCTATGAGAAGGAAAGCAATACTCTCAGTGCTGGTTACGGGGGAGAAAATAAAAACTAGGGTACCATGTCAGAGAACAACGATGACGGCACACAGAACACCGAGACCCAACAAAGAAAGAACATGAAGTTAACCTACAGAGCTGGGAAATAAAATACTAGTCAGGTTAGAATGACTAAAGGTCGAAAAGAATGTAGAATCTTCCAACAATAATCAAGGGGATCATGAAAAAATGAGTACCTACGGGATGCGCTAGAGTATTCAGCAAGCCGACATAGTAGATCAATGAAAAGCTATTTAGGAGATTTCTGTCATCAAGGTCAAAGCCATACTGGCCGAGGTTCAACAAAGCGAGAAATTTCAGAGAATGACATGCTCATCCTCTAAGGTTGGTAGAGTTGATAGACTTCAATAATCGTCTCTTCATAGGGAAGAAAGGAGCTATTAAGGAGATTCAGTTAAGAGAATGAATCGCGAAGTTAAAAGGGAAATTGATTCAGCGAGATTCCATAAATCTTGCGGAGTTGAATGTTGAGGTCACAAGGTATCATCTAAACTATAAACTATTCTCTGGCAAATTAGAGTAGGTTGTTCACTGAACCTGTCGGTCATATTTTGTGTTGATTACAAACTTGCGTCCTTCTTTTTCTAGTGTAACTGTAAATTCTGAAGTTGTAAACTGAGAAAAACAAAAGGGAAGATAAAAAAAGAAATAACCAAAACGATATGGGGGAAAGACTATGTCCAGGTTACGAAGAAAATTAATTAAATTATTGACAGACTATAATGGTGTATGACTTATAATTATGATAGTTGGAAAGGAGTTCAGATTTTGTTGCCTAACATTGGTTCCAGTTATTGAATTGAGTGATCCAGTTATTATTTAATGAGTTCCCTTATGGATTAATTCTTAACACATTAACTACCGCAAGCCGCTGTCAGCGGCTCACAAAATAACCACATTTGGGCCGCAAGCCGCTAAGTGCGCCAATCTAATTTTAGTAATAAAACGAATGAAAAATGTACTGAAACACTCTCTGATCTGGTTCGAGATTTTAAGTTGCCACCGGAAAACAAATTCCCAAAGCATGGTTGTTGTAGAACACTGGAAAATTGATATTATGTTCATATATTTTTCAGCGTTTTGGATTAGTTACCAAATCGTGTAAAACTGTTTACCATGGCAACTAGTGATAGGACTACAAAAAATGCGTGTACATCTCGTCTAAGGCTGAATAGGATAGAAACGTGTTTCAACAATTGACTGATAGATCTAGCGATGAGGACAAGAGTGAAAACGGTGTGCACATTGATTGAAATTGTGATTTTGATAGAGATGGGGCGCAAGCAGTTATAATTGTGAAAATATTGCAAGTCCTCGGCTATCGGAGGGCCGTTAAATAGCAACAACCTCTATTAGAGTTACAACCGGTGTTTATTGTAATAGTACATTCATTTATCTTTAAAATGACGTGTAATTCATAAAAATCTGTAAATAATTACGAAAACTACAGCTTACTTTGTGCAAACACCTACAGGATGAAAATGGGAAAAAAATTTAATTCGGCCACAGTGTGATTTTCAATTCGGTAGTTAATGTGTTAATTCCTAGAAAGAATTATACAGGAGAAGATTGTCAAGTTAGTGATGAAGTTAACTTTAACAAAGAGAGAGTGATAAAGAATTAATCAGAGAACATTTTAAGATTAAAACTGAGTCGTTGTCACGGCTGGGTTTCTGCTGTCGTCCATTAAAATTAAACCCATGTCATCGACACAGGGGGATGCTCACCACTATACGATCAATAAAATAAAATAAAATACACTGAGGGGAATTGAACAAGAAAAATTGACATTCTCCTCTAACGGCCTACAAAACATAAATCAATGCGAAGTACACAAGCAGAGATATCATCACGAGCAAAATATCCCGCGGTGACAAGGCCATAACACTGTACATTGTTGTCCCAGGGCCCGCCGTATATACCCATTTAGTTATAGTTAAATTTCCTTATGTCCTAATATTACATGATGCACACAAAACTTATTCATTGTCTGTAAGACTTAAATACTGTAAAATAATCTGCAAATTATCAATGTTATTTACATTATAACATATTTTCTCATAAACATATATGTTTACGTATTGTTTTAAAACATCCTCTGTGAAAAATAAATTGGTATCCATTGCCAGGTTAAAACTAAAATTCTGTTTGGGACAGAAACAGTAAACAACTGGAAAGAAACAGTCCAACTTAAAAGAGCATGTATTAAAAAAAAGATTTTACATGATGCCATCTGGCAATATTTGAATGTTCTCTTTTTTTCATTCATTAAGGAACATAGAACCACCACTGAAGTCCCCAACTCCCACAGGAAGCTGCACTTAAAGCACTTCACAAGCTGTTGCAGTGGTGAGACATAGAGTGATACTTAAACATACATGAGGAGGGGTGGGATGGAGACAGATTTGACAGGGATAAAGAAAACACAGAAAAACTTGGAACAGATGACATAGAGGATATGAAGGACTGGTGTGCACTTCTTGAAGGCCTATGCTTCACAGAAAGTTGAAAGGAATAAATGAATTAATTAATTAATATATAAACAACCATGTCAAATAAATCCACTTATTTTTAATTAATAAATCAATCAAAAATATTTCAAAAGTCAGGACAGTCTCTGAGCTAGCTCTTGTATAATATGTTAGTGTAACTGTTTGAGCAACTGTTCCTAACACAGCTTGTCAGTAAAGAGTTAAGATCGTCTTGGTCTAATTAACTCATTTTAACCCATGAGCAATATGGTGCACCAGGTTGCCTTATAGAATTTCCTATGATCCGTAAGGTGAGCCTGATTGACAGGACTGCAAATTTGAACTAAACGTTAGAAAATAACTGGCCGTAAGCTAGTTTAAATCATGTAAACTGACAAAGTATTCTGCTGTTTAATTTTTGCATAATTTTATCAACTGATAATATTGCTTTGTAGTTTGTTCACAAACAGTGCAGCCATACACATCACAGCTATGGACTATCAACAACAGATTATTTCTAAATGAATTTTAACACAACTGATTGTTATAATAGCCTTCTTGTTTATTTGAGAAGGACATTTTACAAATTTCTTGCTGTGACGACTGGCCCAATCTTCTTGTCATTTAATTTACGAGACACCATTTTTTTCCTTTTATCTTCAATGCATGATCGAAAAGCTGGTAAAAATACGCAGCAAATTTCTCTCGTTGGTGAATATTCTCCTAGCATCTAGTACTATTTTTAGATTAGCGACGTCATTCTAAACCTAACCTCATTGGCCTGAAACCGGTTATGAATTAGGGCAGACTCTTTTAGACTCAGCTAGAACCAGTCTACACCCACTCTAGAAAACCCCTCACATGACTTTTAACGTTATTGATTGGAGCGTCTATTGGACGCCAAAGTCATATGACCCACTCTCCATGTCACGTGCCCCAGCGGAAATAACACGCTAAAAGTTTGCGCCCAGCGAGGCAAAATTATTTGCATCCAGGGAGCCGAAGGGGCCAGACCTAATCTCAGACCGCTGCTAATTCACAAGTTAAAGCACTGTAAAGCAACGTGTCTAAATTGCTGATTAGAGTCCAATCTCTGAGTAGTCTATGGGGGAGCCTTGCACGACAGTCCAATCTCAGACAAAGAATACGGAGTCGAGCACAGTGAAAGCAGATCCAAACCATTAGAGACCCACCAGATGCAACGTCATAAGGAGACAGATCAACCAACCACGCTTCACTATCAGCCAGGGGCTGAAAAGATAAGTTCCCTGTTTCAAAGGGAACTCACCATATCAATGTATTCGCACTAGCCAGTAGATGATGAAAACACTTGAATTGTAGGACTTTTCACATACAGCATACACACAATTTCCATCAACAATACCGTAATTCATCATCAGTTCATTTTAACTTTATTAAACCAATTGGGTGTATATATTGTACCCCATGACTTGTTCGTTCTATTAGATGTTTTATATTGTCTGATGTTTACCTTCCTTTAAAAGGGAGGGGGGCTGGTAAAATATAATATATCATAATCCCAGTAATAATTAAGGATAATAATAATAGATAACTGAGAAGGGGACTACGGTAGCGAGAGACCAAATATCTCCTTACAAACTTTTCCAGACCTTGTCTAAGTTAGGAGAATTTATACTCTTGTCTCCCTTCAGCCGGTGGAGGACCCCAACAAGACTTCTTGAGCCAAATCTTCCTCTGGGTGATCCAGGCAAAACTTCATTTATATCTATTATTTCTAAACTGCTATGAGTTTCTTATCCTTCCTACGCTACGTCACACTTGCTATGATATTTTAAAATAATTAATTAAATGGAGTGTAAGAGAGCTTGGTAAGTGAGATTTTAGTTCATCAATATGTGACTTTCTTTCTCTTCTTCAAGTATCATGCCTCGTGGCATAGATGATCATGTCTCTCCACAACTTCATGTTTCCAAGTATTATTTATAAACTCTATTTTGACTTCTTTCCTTGCCGTGATGTCAAACTGTCCAGTATCTTCCCTCTTTGTCCTTCAATATTTCCTGTTGTCACAATACACTCCAGCTTGTTTTATGTGACGTTACACACACACACACACACAAACAAAATCATAAAAATTAGAATTTTTATTTGTTTGTGATAAATCATTTGTGACCAATTTTCAATTTAATATATTGATACTTCAGAACTTTAACTGCACAGGAATTAATAAGTACTTAAACATTAACAAGTAAGTACATAATTTTACTTTTTTTTATTTTATAATTGTTTATTGTGTCGACACTTTACAAGACGTAAACAACTTTTCTTCATGACACAAGAACTCACTGTATTTCCCAACATTCTTAAGCCAGTTTCCTAAAGTGCGATACATAATATAAATGTCTGATGAATTAATATGTATATCTACTGTCTGTTTTAAAAACATCACTTGAAAGAAACAAATGCTTCCATATTGGGGCCTGGGTTAAACCGAAGAAGAGTCAGGATAAACAGAGTTAAACAATCCTGGGATAGAAATAGTTAATGAACAATCATGACTAATCAATCAGGCTTATTTTAGTTAACCAATCACAGAAATTTCCAAGATCAGGTCAACATCTCGGCCAACTATCATATAATCTATTGGTTTACCTGTTTGGACAACTGTTCCTCGCACAGCTTATACAGAGTAAAGAACTTCTTGGCAAGAACAATGTTCTGCAGGAACCCACAGCTGGCAAGTTTCACTCTGATGATAATAGCTCTATCTGGTACCATCATAGCTACTGTTCGGAAGTTAATCTTCAAGTTTTCAGGCAACTCCTGCCGGCCAGCATAACCAGGATTCTACAAACATCATTTTATACAGAAAGTTTCAGTTTGGTTAGAATTATGTAATTCCAGTTTGTTTTTTTGTTTTTTTTTAAATTAACAGATAAAACATCCTGTTCAACCTGTATGATGGGGCTGTAATCAGAATAGATGCTGTCTATAATTGTATTACCAACGGGCTGATCACCCGTTTGCCAGTCACTTCGATTACGCCAATAGGCGTGATGGGAAACAATGGCAAAGAAAACCTATCTGCTGTTGCCCTAAGACGCCACTAGACGTAATGCCCACTGACTGCTTTGACGGTTGGTGGCTAAGGACGGAAGAAGAAGAAGAAGATAATTGTATTAAACTTTCATCATTTGATTACTGGTAACATCCTTCCTAACCATTTACACGCTACTGAATACTGGTTAATTAAAAAATCTGTGTATGTTTGTTTTTAAATAGCTTAAATAATCATGCGTACTCTATTAAAGTAAACAAATATATAAGAGGAAGTTGAGGATGGATAGGTTACAAACTGAGGAAACATGTTAGTACGTTTGCACAAGGACTTTATAATCACCCTGTATAAATTTACACTTGATGATAATCATGATGAAGAAGAAGACAAGGAGGTGGAAAAGAAGAAGGAGAAGAAATATCAAAAGAAGAAGAAGCTGATGAAACAAGAACAAGAGTAGAGAAGAAGAAAAGAAAAAAGAAGAATATGGCAATGATCATGATGATGACTTTCTATCATACTTGCAAATTATGTATGCTTTCTTTGTCTTCCTATAATTCTACTGTCCTTACTGTCTGTCTGCAGAAAGAATATCACAAAATCTTCACTTCCCCTCCCTTAAACTTATGCTTGTCTAATCAGATACCCATATGCTGCAGTTTTCCTTATATTTATTTTCTTCTGCTGTTTCCATTTGAAGTTTAGCTGTTTCCATTTGAATATTAGCTGTTTCCATTTGAATTTTAGCTGTCTCCGTTTGAATTTTAGCTGTTTCCATTTGAATTTTGGATGTCTACATTTGAATTTTAGCTGTTTCCATTTGAACTTTGGCTGTCTCCATTTGAATTTTAGCTGTTTGCATTTGAATTTTGGCTGTTTCCATTTGAATATCAGCTGTTTCCATTTGAATATCAGCTGTTTCCATTTGAATATCAGCTGTTTCCACTTGAATATTAGCTGTTTCCACTTGAATTTTAGCTGTTTTCATTTGAATTTTGGCTGTCTCCATTTGAATGTTAGCTGTTTCCACTTGAATTTTAGCTGTTTCCATTTGAGTTTTAGCAGTTTCCATTTTACAAACTTTGATTTTCAGGATATCTTTGCTGAAATGAGTCTTGTTTTCATAAGATGTTCTGAACAGATAAGCAAAGATAGAGATAATCGGATATAAAAGACAAGCAGCACGTCACAGTTGATGAACTCTCATACCATGGTCAAGAAGAGGCCAAACTCAGGATCCAGGTCAACAGTGTCACCATCTGTAAATATAAACTGACTCTTCCTGTCCTTCTTACACTGCAGGATAATGGCAATCTGCTGGGCAGCCACAGACAAGACAGACAGCTCAATGCGGTTAAACTCATCAAAGCAGCCCCAGGAACCAGACTGGGCCAGACCTGGTCAGACAGGTACAGAACATTTAGGTCAATGACAATTGAAATGGTATTATGCTAACACAGAATGTTTGGGTAAGTAAGGATGGAATGGTAATACTGGCACAAAAAGTTTAGTTAGTAACGGTGGAAAAAGTATTATCAGCACAGAAAGTTCAGGTAAGAAAGGATCAAAATGATATTCTCTCATGAACATTCTCTCTCCTTGTTCACTCCGTGTGGATCATTAAGCCACAGCCACAGATGGCCTCCCCCTTTGAGGGAGCCCTGTCAAAAAAACCAACTCTTGTTGTTGTGATTTATGTATCAATGTCAGTAAACAAAGTCAACAAACTCATGCCTAGTCCTTGTGTTGTGTGCCATCCACTCAAGGTCTTTCCATGTTTTTGTAACTCATTCATTTCTGTCTCCAGTTCTCTTCTCCGTGTGTTTTACAGTCTCCCTTGACTTCTATGACCCTGGGGATTCCTGAACAAGAACTGCCTTGTTTGTTATCAACAGGTCTCCCCAATGTATGTCCTATCCATCACAAGCATCTGTTTCTATCTGTTATATTGCATTGATGCTTGTCTGGTTCTTATCATCAGTTCCACAATAGTGACCTTGTCATACCATTTAAATCCTTCTATTCTATGCAGGCATCTATCATTGAAAGTATGTACTTCTTGTTTTTTGTTACAGTTGTTCTCCATGCTTTTGAGCCATACAATAGGGCTGAATTGACATTTGAGTTGAAGATTCTGATTTCTGTGTTGGACCTGATTCCATTTTGATTTCCGTATGTGCCCCAATGCAATGAAAGCTTCTCGTAGCTTTTGTATCCTTATTTTGATATCACAGTTTGTCCCTCCAACTCCTGTCTATATTACTGCCAAGATATGTCTATCTTCTTCTTTGATCCTTAGCCGCCGACCGTCAAAGCAGTCAGTGGCCATTACGCCTGGTGGCATCTTGTAGGGAAACAACAAATTGATTCCACTTTGCTCGGTCGGCAGCCATCCTTCGTACAGTGCCCCAACTCTGGTTCATTCTTTGCATCTCAGCCTCCACAGTCCTCCGCCAAGTTGTTTTTGGTCGGCCTCTCTTTCGTTTTCCTTCAGGGGTCCATAGCATAGCTGTTCTTGTGATGGCATCGGGGTCTCTTCTGAGGACATGGCCAACCCAGCTCCAGCGTCTGCCAGCTATGATGGTGTGCATGTCCTCTTGCTTGCTCCGAGTAAGCAGATCTTGGTTATGTCTATGATTAGTGCTAAACACACACAAAAAAGCATTTCTCAATACACCAATATGAACATCTGGTTCCTACCTAAACTGTATCACAACACTATGATTGTCAAGAATGAAAAGACTTAATGAGAAATGCAAAATTTACGTCAGACTGTTTCTAGTAGCTTTCTTAACTCACCTTTGTAAATTCTGCCAAGCCCTCTGTAATCCATCTGGTCTGAGCAGTTGAAGACCACTACATACTTGCCCAAACACCGACCCATGTCCTTTGTGGTTTCAGTTTTACCTGTTCCTGCAGGGCCTGCTGGTGCCCCACCCAAAGCCATACCTAGAGCTTGGGCTAAGGTGATATAGCACCTGTCAGATGAATTAAACAGTTTTTGTGATGATACTGTGAATTAAGTAATGTTTGTGGTGATACTGTGAATTGTCATATTTTTGGTGATACTGTGAATTAAATAATGTTTGTTGTGATACTGCGAATTAAAGGTTTGTGATGATACTGTGAATTAAATAATGTTTGTGATGATACTGTGAATTAAATAATGTTAGTGATGATACTGTGAATTAAATAGTGTTTGTGATGATACTTTGAGTTTAACAGCAATTGTGATGATACTGTGAATTAAATAGTGGTTTTGATGATACTGTGAGTTACAACAGTTTTTGTGATGATACTGTGAAGACTATTAAGAAGGCATCTGTTAACAGTAGTGTGAAGCTTGTTAGGAAGGCTGTTGGAAAAACTATTGTGAAGAATTATGAAAATATTGTTGATAAAAAGTTATATATGTTGTCAAGAAAGCTATAACATATAAAGACTGCTGTACAGAAAGTAATGAGCATGTTTATGAATGAATCAAAAATTGCTGACAAGATATTTGTAGATAATGTTCTAAAAACATTTAGATAATGCTGGTAAAGAGTGTATTTGAAAAAATGGATGTGATGTGAAGTCTCGAGAAACAATTAAAATTGTTGTAAACATGTATTATTCTATAAATTGTCAATATGTCTGTGAAGAATAATGCCAAAAAAAAGTATTTTTTTTTTTCTAACATTCTATGAAAAAAATACAATAACTTTTAGTCATTTTAGACAAGAATTGTTTTTAGCTTAACTCTTAGTATACGTGCTCAAAAACCGTGTTTTTACGAGCTGATTTCAGAGAGTACATTTTTAGACATGACTGCCTTTACTGATTTTGCATTAAGTAACTTATTTATAATGATAACATAAAGTGTTATATATTAAAATGTAGAAAAATGAAACATCTATGACATGCACTTAACTTAATTGTTAAGTGGTGTTAAACATGCATGCAACATATACAGTAATGAGTGCAGAAAAATTTTTTAATTGATAAAATTGAGAAACAAATTGTACTTATCAATATGTATAATTAATTCTGGTAAACTTCTACCCCTAAACCTACTTTCATTTTAAAGTACATCCATTTTCACATAATGTAGGAAAGTTGGAGCTGTTTCTGAGCACAAATAAAGTTTTTATCACAATTTGAATTTTTTGGTATATTTAAGAGCACAAATATTTTAACCTTTATTTACAGACATGACTACCGTTACTGATTTTGCATTAAATAATTTATTTATAATGATAAACAAATAGTTTTATATATATCTAAATATAGAGAAATGAAACCCCTTTGACATGCACCTAACTTAATTGTTAAGGGGAGGTTAAACCCCCAAAATGAAAAACACAGAATTATAAGTTAATATCTATATCTGGTCATTTATACAAGCAAAATAACTGAAAAAAATACAAAACATTGAGGTATATACTAAAAACTTGCAATCTATGGATAAAAAACAGTGAAAAAAGGGCAAATTTTTAGCTTTTTTGGGTATTTTGTTGCCCAAGATATCTCAAATGTGAGTATAACTTGAGTTATGAAATTTGGCTGTTTCATTTGTTAATATATGATAATGATTGTATACTAAAATAATTTTGATTGGTTTGATATCTGAGTTTTTTTGGATTTTAACATACCAATCGAAAAATAGTTGAAATTTTTAAGGGGGGTATCTTAGCTATTTCTTAACAGTTTTGTAGTTAGTTAACATATATCCTTTCTTTTAGTTTATTTTAATGAGCACTATGTGTACAGCATGTGGCCCAAAATTTACTGCTGTATCACTAATAGTTTTTGAAAAATCATGGGCAACGTGCCCACATTTGTGTGAAAAATGAGGTTTTGAGAAAATTAAGAAAAAAGGGAGGAATTACACTTTTACACAAAATTTACTCACCTCAGTATCCCCTGCTATGTATGAATCATCTCTGGTATTTTCCTTTATTGATTCCATGTTCTGTGTCATACTTTGCAGCTTACTTTTCGTTAAATTCTTCATTTCAGCAGACTGTATGCGCTTTTCGTTAGTTTCCTAAATAATGCATCCTTTCTCTGGTAAACATGTACTATGTGGGGTGAAGCGATTCCTCTACCCTCAGCAGACTCAGTACACGTAGGAGAAGCTTTGCTCTCAATATTCACAAGATTAGGATACCCTTATCAGATATTAACTGACAATGGGTTCACAGTTCAGAGGGAAACTGATAGAGGAAGTTTTTAGGATTTTTCAAAATATTCTCGTCCGTACATTTTATCATCCACAATCGATTGGACAAGTGGAAAGATATACGGGACTCTACTTACAATTTTACGTAAGCTCGCACAGGAGAAACCAGAATCCTGTGATTCGTTCTTACCTGCAGCATTATTTGCGTATGAGGAGGTACCCTACCACTCTACTGGAATACCTCCAGCCACGTTATTATTTCGATGACCCATCAAAGGACCTCATGGTTAATAAAAATTAGCCAGTCAAAATTATTTTTACACATGAAACTATGTTTGAAAAACTTGAATTCTGTTTGCTTCAGGGAAATGAATACGGTACCAAAAATTAAAATCCATGCATTAGAAGTAATATAGCATCACAAATATACCAATTTGTATAATTTACATATATAATTAGGTAAAAATACACTTACCTGACATACTTTAAAAATTTATATAAAATCATCCACAAAGGTTTTAGTGAAAATAAACATACAGAAATGTGGGCAAATGAATGTACTTTCCAGTGCAATATGTATCTAAAATTTGATATTTTCAATGAAATTCTTCATTTTTGGGGGTTAAACCTCCCCTTAAGTGGTGTTAAACATGCATGCAACATATAGAGTCATGAGTGCAGAACAATTTTAAAATATTTAAAAATTTGGAAAAAAGTTGTACTTACCCACAAAAATAATCCAATTTGGAAGCCTGGAACTCCTAGAACCACTTTCATCCAATTATACGGAACACAGACAAGTTTTAGTTGTTTTGAATAATAAATAAAAATGTTTCCTTTTGAAATGTTCAGGTCACATATTGAAAAATCATGATGAAAATAAACTATGTACACACTTTATACACAACTGATATTTACCACAAACTATTTCCTTTCATGATAAGCAGCAAAACAGTTATTTGGATGTAGATGGGGATTATTTGTGCATCCTTCACAATAAAAGGATGTCCTGACCCTTACTTGAGGGGTGCTGCAAACGACACAGTTGCGATGAGATTTTGATTTTTAAATTAAATGGTTTGTTTCTCCTAGTCTGTTGACTGGATTGTTCACTTGATTGCCATGTCCAATCCTGGGAGGAATTTGCTGGAAATCCACAGCAGCAACAAGAGAGAGCTCATTGACAAGTTGCCGTTTAAATTGAAGAAGGCTCTGTTTTTTGGCATTTGTTGTTCTTGACAGTGCAAATAATTTATACGCATTGAGCTGAGCTGTTTCAAAAATCCAGAAGAAAATTTTTTTCCACCACTTTCTTGTTCTTCTGCTAAATGTGCCATATGATACAATGCTTTGGTCCACTCTGTCACATCCATTCATGCGTTGATTGTAATCATCAATCATCAGTGGTTTATTTTTTGTTTCACCAAAGCGATTGGTGATGTCCTTGCTTTCCACTGTTGCGCAACTTGAAACAAGAATGCATGTTTTTTTTGCTTTTTTGTCCCTAAACATTACAAATAAAAATCTTTTTTCTTGCTCCATATACCATTTCATTTCCATATGCATTAGCTGTGTAGTTTTCAGCTCTTTTGGGGAGTTCTTTCGATTAACGTTGACAGTCCCAGTGAAATAATGACTCCTGTTATTCAGATATTGAAGCAACGGCACACTTGTGTAATATCGATCAGCATAAATGTGATGACCTTTTCCACATGGTTGTAGCAAAGTGTCAAAAACTTTGATGGCTTGCTGGCTATTTACATCAATATCTGGACTGTAAGAACTATTGGCCCCAAAGTATATCAACAAATTTAGTACATACCCAGTGCTACTACCGCAAAGACCAAATGTCTTCACATAATATTTTTTTGAGTTTAGAGGCATTGAACATTTTGTGAGCCCATCTGCCTTTCCACCCAGTTACCATTTCATCCAAAGACAGCTCCTTGTAAGGGTAAAATGCTTCCTGGAATCTAGACAACATTTTCTGTAGAAATGGTTCGATCTTTGCTTTACCTTGTGCGTCTACATCACTCACATGAAACATCGTGTGATATAACATCTGAAACCTATCCCGTGTAAACATCTGTCTGTACCAGGGAGTTTGCATAAAGCCTTCATTAGACCAATAATCACTAATGGCTGGTTTTTTTCAAAATTCCCATTGCTATTATCACAGCAGAAAACTTGCAAAGTTCTGGAGATGTAATAGGATACCAGTTTTGATAGACAGATCTTTTTGTCACCGTTTCTGAATTTGACTGACAGAGTCGATCAGCATATTCATTTATAGAAACAGTAAGCTCATCTATAATCTCATTAGTTAAAAGAGCTTCAAGACAATAAAATGCAGAAGAATCATCAGGTATAATATTTGGATTCACACCTGTAATCCTAGCATGAGGCGGTACAAAGCGGAAAGCATTTTGTGTTGAGCCAGCATCAACTTCATTCCACCTAATTTCCTCATTCATTGTACTTGTATTACCATCAGTACTTGTGGATTCTGCTTCTTTATGGGTTGATCTAGATGTAGGCCTATCTTCTCTTAATCTTTTCTTCATGGGAGCTTTGCCTTTTCCTTGTTGTCTTTTCACTGGCCTGGCATTTCTAGTGCTAGTACTACTGACAGAACCAGCTAGGGGAAACGCCCCCTTCTCATCTGATTCAGTGTTTTGATTACATATATCTTCGCTGGGCAAAATATATTCTGAATCTGAACTGTCATCTTCACTCGATAACTGATCATCCTCATGTTCAATCCAAGAAGAAATAAGTCGTGCTGCTTGCACAGCCAATAACCTTTGCTTACAATCATTTGAAGATGAAGCCATTTTGGTTAGAATAAATTTGTTTACAATCAACAGCCGAACAAAACACTAAAAATCGAACTTAATAACTCATTAAAAAAATACACCACGCTAATATTTGTAAACAATTGAATACAGGAAGTGACTATAAATGTTGGATTGGATAAAACATCGAAAATTTTTCATTAACTCTTTGCCGATAGAGACTTCATGTCAAAAGCCATTTCATGGGGCTTGCCGTAAATTTGGTACCAAATACGCGCCACTTCACGGGGCGAGCCGGATACTAAGAGTTAAAAGATAAAAATGTGAATAATAACTTCACAAAAAATTTTTAAAAAGCACCACCTAACTCATATCATCTCTACTTCTCTGTATCATTAAGAATGCAAACCCGTAATTCACAGTTTTAAAGCATGATTAACTTCAGAATGAAAGAACAAAATTGATTTGTTTTTATTTTTTGAATTAGTAAAAATGAATTTTTTTTTTTTTTTAAATTAATGAAGATAAACAGATATCCCGTTCAACCTCTGATGGGTTATAATTAGGATATATATTGTTTTCAATTCCAAATAATATGAACAACTGCCGACATGAGAAAGTGGCATCACATTTGAAAATAGGGATACTCACAATTGTGCTTAGGCCTATACATTAAATAATAAAATAAAAAATAAAAAACAAACAAACAAACAAACAAAATCAAGAAGAAACTATGAACAAGAATAATATTAAAGTGGAGGGGTGTAAAGGCCTGGTGGTTCTAGTTATATAACGGACTTTAAAAATGAATAAATTATTTCAAGCGAGATGTCATAAAGTAGATAGAAAGTCTGAAAAAAATGTCCTTCCTTTCTGTGAGGTGTAAGAGAAAGTCTGTCTGACCTGTCTGTCAGGGGTGTGATGACGAGTCGATCAGTGCAGCCTAGAAACTCCATCATGTAAGTAAAGTTGACATCTGTGATAGAGATCAGGCAGGAATCTGTGTCCTCTTTGTAGTAGAACCGAGACTGCTTTAGCCACTCAAAGTCACCTACTGACTTGACATGCATTCGAACCTACACAAAACACACCACATGTAGAAATGGTTGGTAACATTAAAAACAATAACATAACTAATTAACTTACTTACGTAGTCATTGCCCTTCTACCATGGGGTGTAGAGGTTTGCCAGGGAGAGTGCACCATACTTTCCTACTGGCTGTTTTCATCCTGGCTTGGTTCCATTATAGTCGTCGGTCCTTCAGAGATTGTTGTTGTCCTTCTACCATGGGGTGTAGAGGTTTGCCAGGGAGAGTGCACCATACTTTCCTACTGGCTGTTTTCATCCTGGCTTGGTTCCATTATAGTCGTCGGTCCTTCAGAGATTGTTGTTGTCCTTCTACCATGGGGTGTAGAGGTTTGCCAGGGAGAGTGCACCATACTTTCCTACTCGCTGTTTTCATCCTGGCTTGGTTCCATTATAGTCGTCGGTCCTTCAGAGATTGTTGTTGTCCTTCTACCATGGGGTGTAGAGGTTTGCCAGGGAGAGTGCACCATACTTTCCTACTGGCTGTTTTCATCCTGGCTTGGTTCCATTATAGTCCTCGGTCCTTCAGAGATTGTTGTTGTCCTTCTAGCAAACTCTGGGTTGTCCTAGAAGTCTGGATCCCTGGTTCTTGGTTTCCCATATTTGACTTATTAACAATAATAATAATAATGCAAAGAATTTGATACCCATGATTCTACAAATTGTTATCTCATACCAGGCAATTTCTTTCATATTATTTCATAGTTTTGTTCTTTCATTCTTTCCTTGGCATATTTGTTGTTTGTTAGATTCTTTGAGTTGATATTTCTTTCTTTCATGGTGTGTACTTTTACCAGCTTATTTATTGTCAGTTGTCCTCAGTGTTACCTATGTTGTTTGTTTCTTTCAATCTTTCAAGGTTGCGAATTTTTATTCTTCTATTTTTCCATTTGTTTACAGTGTAATTAACCTTTTTTTTTAAATATATATGGGAGTGAGTCATGGACAATTAGTCAACAAGTAAGGAAAGCAATAGAGGTCACAGAGATGAGGTTTTACAGAAGAATGTTAAAAATACCATGGACTGACAAGAAGAGTAACGAGGATGTCCTGAACAAGGCCAATATGCAAAGGAAAGTTATTTCACAAGTTAGAAAGAAGCTATCCACTTTTTTTTTGGAATTATGAGAACAAGAAAGCTGGAACAGACCATAACAACAAGTAAGACTGAAGGAACAAGAGATAGAGGAAGACAAAGAGTGCCAAATACTGGACAGTTTGACATCGTGGCAAGGAAATAAGTCAACAACAGAATTGATCAATTGTACTGGAGACAGAAAGTTGTTGAGAGACATGATCTCCTATGCTACTAGGCATGGTACTTGATAATTTAAAATGTCTTTTTATATGAACCTAAAAATATTTCTAATCTTTTTTCTCCTGTATGTGACTGATAAAGGATTAACCCTGAAATGTCTCATGACTTTTGGTGTACACTCATTTTTAAATACTAAGATAGAAAATCCAAACAGAAGACAGGGCTACATATGAGGAGATACAAGAAATAATCAGAAATAACTACAGAGAACAATTACATCAGGAACAATTAGGTTCAGATAGTGCAGAACCATACTATATATTACCAAGAAGAGACCAAATGACAATTTTCAAAAGAACCGGACATTGCAGACTCAAACACCGTCAGTACAACAAATTGAAAATGGGACAGACAGATATGTGTCCATGTGGGAAAGACAGATATGTGTCCATGTGGGAAAGACAGATATGTGTCCATGTGGGAAAGACAGATATGTGTCCATGTGGGAAAGACAGATATGTGTCCATGTGGGAAAGACAGATATGTGTCCATGTGGGAAAGACAGATATGTGTCCATGTGGGAAAGACAGATATGTGTCCATGTGGGGAGAACAGACAGATATGTGTCCATGTGGGGAGGACAGACAGATATGTGTCCATGTGGGGAGGACAGACAGATATGTGTCCATGTGGGGAGGACAGACAGATATGTGTCCATGTGGGGAGGACAGACAGATTTGTGTCCATGTGGGGAGGACAGACAGATATGTGTCCATGTGGGGAGGACAGACAGATATGTGTCCATGTGGGGAGAACAGACAGATACGTGTCCATGTGGGAAGGACAGACAGATATGTGTCCATGTGGTGAGAACAGACAGATATGTGTCCATGTGGGGAGGACAGACAAACTATACAAGAAAACTGTTGACTCCATGAGAGGAGCAGGGTGGCAGAGTGGCCTTCTCCAACATAGTTGAGCAAGAAACTGTATGGTGACAAGAGAAGCCTGAGACAGACTGCCAGCATGACCTTCTTCAACATAGTTGAGGGAGAAACTGTATGGTGACAAGAGAAGTCTGAGACGTACTGCCAGCATGACCTTCTCCAACATAGCTGAGGGAGAAACTGTATGGTGACAAGAGAAGCATGAGACAGACTGCCAGCATGACCTTCTTCAACATAGTTGAGGGAGAAACTGTATGGTGACAAGAGAAGTCTGAGACGTACTGCCAGCATGACCTTCTCCAACATAGTTAAGGGAGAAACTGTATGGTGACAAGAGAAATCTGAGACAGACTGCCATCATGACCTTCTCCAACATAGTTGAGGGAGAAACTGTATGGTGACAAGAGAAGTCTGAGACGTACTGCCAGCATGACCTTCTCCAACATAGTTAAGGGAGAAACTGTATGGTGACAAGAGAAGCCTGAGACAGACTGCCAGCATGACCTTCTCCAACATAGTTGAGGGAGAAACTGTATGGTGACAAGAGAAGTCTGAGACATACTGCCAGCATGACCTTCTCCAACATAGTTAAGGGAGAAACTGTATGGTGACAAGAGAAGCCTGAGACAGACTGCCATCATGACCTTCTCCAACATAGTTAAGGGAGAAACTGTATGGTGACAAGAGAAGTCTGAGACAGACTGCCATCATGACCTTCTCCAACATAGTTGAGGAAGAAACTGTATGGTGACAAGAGAAGTCTGAGACAGACTGCCATCATGACCTTCTCCAACATACGAGGGGCGTTCAGAAAGTAATGCACCACATCGTTTTTCTCAGGAGCTGTTTATTCAAAAAGCATGAAATTTATACACAATATACATGGATATGTCATGTAAACATCGGTATTATTCAACAGAATCCCCATAAACTTGTACGGCTTTATGCCAGCGCGAAACAAGTGCATGTATTCCTAGCCCGTACCAGATTTTGTCTTGGTCATGTAGCCATTTCTTCGCTGCATGAATCACTCCTTCATCATCTTCAAACCTTATCCCACGGAATGCATCTTTAAGTGGACCAAATAGATGAAAATCAGAGGGTGCCAAATCTGGACTTTAGGATGGATGGGGTAGTGCAGTCCAACCCAATTTGGTGATTGCTTCCCGTGTTGCCAGACTTGTGTGAAGGCGTGCATTGTCGTGAAGGAGAAGCAGGTCTGCTGGATTCTTGTGCGGCCGAACTCTGCGAAAACGTCGATTGAGTTGTTTCAATGTCTTAATGTAAGCTTGCGAATTGATTGTCTATCCTCTTGGCATAACGTCCACAAGAATCACACCTTCAATGTCCCAAAAGACAGTGATCATGACCTTTCCAGCTGAAAGAATTGTCTTGAATTTCTTTCTTCTTGGTGATTGCGGATGATGCCACTCCATTGACTGTCTTTTTGTCTCAGGTTCAAAATGATGTGCCCAGGTTTCGTCACCTGTAACGATCTTAGCTAAAAAGTTCTCTCCATCAGCATTGAAACGCTCCAACAATTCAGAAGAAATTGCTTTCCTTTGCAATCGGTGGTCATTTGTGAGACTTCGAGGAACCCATCTTGCACAAACCTTAGAAAATCAGAGTGTTTTTATAACTGCATTTGCACTACCAATGCTGACTGACAGCTGTAAGGCCAATTGTTGAGTAGTGATTCACCTATCAGTAAGAATAATGCCCTCAGCGCATTTCAACATTTCTGCGTTGGTGGCTGTGGCAGGACGTCCACAGCGCGGCCGATCAAGCAGCTCCGTATCTCCACTTCCTGATTCTTTGATTCTCTGAACCCAGCGACTGACTGTACTCCTGTCGACTGAAAAACTTCCATACACATCACATAGACGTTTGTGAATGTTCACTACAGTTTCCTTCTCTGCAACGAGAAATTCTATCACAATTCGCTGTTTATAACGAAAGTTGCTAACACGCTCCATTTCAACGGTTTAGGGCAGCCGTATTATTTGGCCGGTTGCGGTGCAATTTGGTGCACACAATTGGCACATGCCATATTTGAAGTGTGCAAAATGTCAAGCTTCTATCTTCATTATTGACTGAGGAAAACGATGTGGTGCATTACTTTCTGAACGCCCCTCATAGTTAAGGGAGAAACTGTATGGTGACAAGAGAAGTCTGAGACATACTGCCAGCATGACCTTCTCCAACATAGTTGAGGGAGAAACTGTATGGTGACAAGAGAAGTCTGAGACGTACTGCCAGCATGACCTTCTCCAACATAGTTGAGGGAGAAACTGTATGGTGACAAGAGAAGTCTGAGACAGACTGCCAGCATGACCTTCTCCAACATAGTTGAGTGAGAAACTGTATGGTGACAAGAGAAGTCTGAGACGTACTGCCAGCATGACCTTCTCCAACATAGTTGAGGGAGAAACTGTATGGTGACAAGAGAAGTCTGAGACAGACTGCCAGCATGACCTTCTCCAACATAGTTGAGGGAGAAACTGTATGGTGACAAGAGAAGTCTGAGACAGACTGCCAGCATGACCTTCTCCAACATAGTTGAGTGAGAAACTGTATGGTGACAAGAGAAGTCTGAGACAGACTGCCAGCATGACCTTCTCCAACATAGTTGAGGAAGAAACTGTATGGTGACAAGAGAAGTCTGAGACAGACTGCCAGCATGACCTTCTCCAACATAGTTGAGGAAGAAACTGTATGGTGACAAGAGAAGTCTGAGACAGACTGCCAGCATGACCTTCTCCAACATAGTTGAGGAAGAAACTGTATGGTGACAAGAGAAGTCTGAGACAGACTGCCAGCATGATCTTCTCCAACAAAGTTGAGGGAGAAACTGTATGGTGACAAGAGAAGTCTGAGACAGACTGCCAGCATGACCTTCTCCAACATAGTTGAGGGAGAAACTGTATGGTGACAAGAGAAGTCTGAGACAGACTGCCAGCATGACCTTCTCCAACATAGTTGAGGAAGAAACTGTATGGTGACAAGAGAAGTCTGAGACAGACTGCCAGCATGACCTTCTCCAACATAGTTGAGGAAGAAACTGTATGGTGACAAGAGAAGTCTGAGACAGACTGCCAGCATGATCTTCTCCAACATAGTTGAGGAAGAAACTGTATGGTGACAAGAGAAGTCTGAGACAGACTGCCAGCATGACCTTCTCCAACATAGTTGAGGGAGAAACTGTATGGTGACAAGATCTGTATGGTGACAAGAGAAGTCTGAGACAGACTGCCAGCATGACCTTCTCCAACATAGTTGAGGGAGAAACTGTATGGTGACAAGAGAAGTCTGAGACAGACTGCCAGCATGATCTTCTCCAACATAGTTGAGGGAGAAACTGTATGGTGACAAGAGAAGTCTGAGACAGACTGCCAGCATGACCTTCTCCAACATAGATGAGGAAGAAACTGTATGGTGACAAGAGAAGCCTGAGATGGACTGACAGCATGATCTTCTCCAACATAGTTGAGGGAGAAACTGTATGGTGACAAGAGAAGTCTGAGACAGACTGCCAGCATGACCTTCTCCAACATAGATGAGGAAGAAACTGTATGGTGACAAGAGAAGCCTGAGACAGACTGCCAGCATGACCTTCTCCAACATAGTTGAGGAAGAAACTGTATGGTGACAAGAGAAGTCTGAGACAGACTGCCAGCATGATCTTCTCCAACATAGTTGAGGAAGAAACTGTATGGTGACAAGAGAAGTCTGAGACAGACTGCCAGCATGATCTTCTCCAACATAGTTGAGGAAGAAACTGTATGGTGACAAGAGAAGTCTGAGACAGACTGCCAGCATGACCTTCTCCAACATAGTTGAGGGAGAAACTGTATGGTGACAAGAGAAGTCTGAGACAGACTGCCAGCATGACCTTCTCCAACATAGTTGAGGGAGAAACTGTATGGTGACAAGAGAAGTCTGAGACAGACTGCCAGCATGATCTTCTCCAACATAGTTGAGGGAGAAACTGTATGGTGACAAGAGAAGTCTGAGACAGACTGCCAGCATGACCTTCTCCAACATAGATGAGGAAGAAACTGTATGGTGACAAGAGAAGCCTGAGATGGACTGACAGCATGATCTTCTCCAACATAGTTGAGGGAGAAACTGTATGGTGACAAGAGAAGTCTGAGACAGACTGCCAGCATGACCTTCTCCAACATAGATGAGGAAGAAACTGTATGGTGACAAGAGAAGCCTGAGACAGACTGCCAGCATGACCTTCTCCAACATAGTTGAGGAAGAAACTGTATGGTGACAAGAGAAGCCTGAGACAGACTGCCAGCATGACCTTCTCCAACATAGTTGAGGAAGAAACTGTATGGTGACAAGAGAAGCCTGAGATGGACTGCCAGCATGACCTTCTCCAACATAGATGAGGAAGAAACTGTATGGTGACAAGAGAAGCCTGAGATGGACTGCCAGCATGACCTTCTCCAACATAGTTGAGGAAGAAACTGTATGGTGACAAGAGAAGTCTGAGACAGACTGCCAGCATGACCTTCTCCAACATAGTTGAGGGAGAAACTGTATGGTGACAAGAGAAGTCTGAGACAGACTGCCAGCATGATCTTCTCCAACATAGTTGAGGAAGAAACTGTATGGTGACAAGAGAAGTCTGAGACAGACTGCCAGCATGACCTTCTCCAACATAGTTGAGGGAGAAACTGTATGGTGACAAGAGAAGCCTGAGACAGACTGCCAGCATGACCTTCTCCAACATAGTTGAGGGAGAAACTGTATGGTGACAAGAGAAGCCTGAGACAGACTGCCAGCATGACCTTCTCCAACATAGTTGAGGGAGAAACTGTATGGTGACAAGAGAAGTCTGAGACAGACTGCCAGCATGATCTTCTCCAACATAGTTGAGGGAGAAACTGTATGGTGACAAGAGAAGTCTGAGACAGACTGCCAGCATGACCTTCTCCAACATAGATGAGGAAGAAACTGTATGGTGACAAGAGAAGCCTGAGATGGACTGCCAGCATGACCTTCTCCAACATAGTTGAGGGAGAAACTGTATGGTGACAAGAGAAGTCTGAGACAGACTGCCAGCATGACCTTCTCCAACATAGTTGAGGGAGAAACTGTATGGTGACAAGAGAAGCCTGAGACAGACTGCCAGCATGACCTTCTCCAACATAGTTGAGGAAGAAACTGTATGGTGACAAGAGAAGTCTGAGACAGACTGCCAGCATGACCTTCTCCAACATAGTTGAGGAAGAAACTGTATGGTGACAAGAGAAGCCTGAGACAGACTGCCAGCATGACCTTCTCCAACATAGTTGAGGAAGAAACTGTATGGTGACAAGAGAAGCCTGAGATGGACTGCCAGCATGACCTTCTCCAACATAGTTGAGGAAGAAACTGTATGGTGACAAGAGAAGCCTGAGACAGACTGCCAGCATGACCTTCTCCAACATAGTTGAGGAAGAAACTGTATGGTGACAAGAGAAGCCTGAGACAGACTGCCAGCATGACCTTCTCCAACATAGTTGAGGAAGAAACTGTATGGTGACAAGAGAAGCCTGAGACAGACTGCCAGCATGACCTTCTCCAACATAGTTGAGGAAGAAACTGTATGGTGACAAGAGAAGCCTGAGATGGACTGCCAGCATGACCTTCTCCAACATAGTTGAGGAAGAAAACTGTATGGTGACAAGAGAAGCCTGAGACAGACTGCCAGCATGACCTTCTCCAACATAGTTGAGGAAGAAACTGTATGGTGACAAGAGAAGCCTGAGATGGACTGCCAGCATGACCTTCTCCAACATAGTTGAGGAAGAAACTGTATGGTGACAAGAGAAGCCTGAGATGGACTGCCAGCATGACCTTCTCCAACATAGTTGAGGAAGAAACTGTATGGTGACAAGAGAAGCCTGAGATGGACTGACAGCATGGCCTTCTCCAACATAGTTGAGGAAGAAACTGTATGGTGACAAGAGAAGCCTGAGACAGACTGCCAGCATGACCTTCTCCAACATAGTTGAGGAAGAAACTGTATGGTGACAAGAGAAGCCTGAGACAGACTGCCAGCATGACCTTCTCCAACATAGTTGAGGGAGAAACTGTATGGTGACAAGAGAAGCCTGAGACAGACTGCCAGCATGACCTTCTCCAACATAGTTGAGGAAGAAACTGTATGGTGACAAGAGAAGCCTGAGATGGACTGGCAACATGGCATTCTCCAATTTAGTTGAGGAAGAAACTGTATGGTGACAAGAGAAGCCTGAGACAGACTGCCAGCATGGCCTTCTCCAACATAGTTGAGGAAGAAACTGTATGGTGACAAGAGAAGCCTGAGACAGACTGCCAGCATGGCCTTCTCCAACATAGTTGAGGGAGAAACTGTATGGTGACAAGAGAAGCCTGAGACAGACTGCCAGCATGGCCTTCTCCAACATAGTTGAGGGAGAAACTGTATGGTGCCAAGAGAAGTCTGAGACAGACTGCCAGCATGACCTTCTCCAACATAGTTGAGGAAGAAACTGTATGGTGACAAGAGAAGCCTGAGATGGACTGACAGCATGACCTTCTCCAACATAGTTGAGGAAGAAACTGTATGGTGACAAGAGAAGCCTGAGATGGACTGACAGCATGACCTTCTCCAACATAGTTGAGGAAGAAACTGTATGGTGACAAGAGAAGCCTGAGACAGACTGCCAGCATGACCTTCTCCAACATAGTTGAGGAAGAAACTGTATGGTGACAAGAGAAGCCTGAGATGGACTGCCAGCATGACCTTCTCCAACATAGTTGAGGGAGAAACTGTATGGTGACAAGAGAAGCCTGAGACAGACTGCCAGCATGACCTTCTCCAACATAGATGAGGAAGAAACTGTATGGTGACAAGAGAAGCCTGAGATGGACTGCCAGCATGACCTTCTCCAACATAGATGAGGAAGAAACTGTATGGTGACAAGAGAAGCCTGAGACAGACTGCCAGGATGACCTTCTGCAACATAGTTGAGGAAGAAACTGTATGGTGACAAGAGAAGCCTGAGATGGACTGCCAGCATGACCTTCTCCAACATAGTTGAGGAAGAAACTGTATGGTGACAAGAGAAGCCTGAGATGGACTGCCAGCATGACCTTCTCCAACATAGATGAGGAAGAAACTGTATGGTGACAAGAGAAGCCTGAGATGGACTGCCAGCATGACCTTCTCCAACATAGTTGAGGAAGAAACTGTATGGTGACAAGAGAAGCCTGAGATGGACTGCCAGCATGACCTTCTCCAACATAGTTGAGGAAGAAACTGTATGGTGACAAGAGAAGCCTGAGATGGACTGCCAGCATGACCTTCTCCAACATAGTTGAGGAAGAAACTGTATGGTGACAAGAGAAGCCTGAGATGGACTGCCAGCATGACCTTCTCCAACATAGTTGAGGAAGAAACTGTATGGTGACAAGAGAAGCCTGAGATGGACTGACAGCTTTATAAGAGATATAGATGTGGTTATTAGAGAGTGAATGATGAAGAAGAAGAAGTTGTCAATATGACTCAATATCTATTTTTTCACATAACCAATTAGTTTCACCAAATGCAAAAGATAAGTGTTCAGAATACAAGATGGACCGGATATACACTGAAGAAACAAACTTGAGCGTAACTTATAGGATACTGAGAGGAAACAAACAGACAGACAGGGAGGAGGAGTGAGAGTTGAAGGAATAAATAAAGCAGATGCACTATGATTGAAATGATGGAAGGAGGATGCACATGGTGAAACTTGGAGGGAGTGGCAAAAAGACAAGATGGGTGGATGTGTGTAATGACTATTCTAAGCACACAAGGAAGTCAAAGTCTGCAGCTGATTAATAAGTACATTGTCCTTTCATGTCAAATTTATCTTAGTCTTTATAACAGCAGTTGCCAAAAATATTTTAATTATGGATCAGCAAATTGTTGTCCAAGAAATAGCCCCTGCATGCTAATGTCCTCATTTATGGATGGTTAATTGTTTTAAAAATTAGATTCAAACAGGCTAAGCTGTGCTTAAAAATACAACTAAAAGAAAACAATGTCAGATAAAATTTGCTGAAAATAACTATTAATAGGAATACACATACAAAATTGTTTTTAAACATGCCAGTGGAACATGGAACATTATACAGAAAATGTAACAGAAACCAGAGATTTACAAGCTGATGTCTGCCAATTTTCAGCAAATAATACAGCATGACAACATTACAAATGAGGAACTATAGTAAAAAGCCAGCCAAGAATTGCGTAACACACAAATCAAACATAAACAGTGGCGACAACTAAATTACACTCTCTGGGTCATCTGGATGCCCAAGAGGCCAACCTAAACTCAACATAATCAAGATATTTTTAAAACTGTATAACATATAAAAGTAATATTTCAAGTTCTCCTAAAGGGCAAAAGAGTGGATAACTCGCGCCCAGGGAATCAAAAGCAAAAGCAAAAGCAACCCCATAATAAAAACTGTATAACATATAAAAGTCATATTTCAAGTTCTTATATAACCCCATAATAAAAACTGTATAACATATAAAAGTCATATTTCAAGTTCTTATATAACCCCATAATAAAAACTGTATAACATATGTCATATTTCAAGTTCTTATATAACCCCATAATAAAAACTATGACATATAAAAGTCATATTTCAAGTTCTTATATAACCCCATAATAAAAACTGTATAACATATAAAAGTAATATTTCAAGTTCTTATATAACCCCATAATAAAAACTGTATAACATATAAAAGAAATATTTCAAGTTCTTATATAACCCAATAATAAAAACTGTATAACATATAAAAGTAATATTTCAAGTTCTTATATAACCCCATAATAAAAACCTGCTACTGAAATCATCACAACCACAACATATGAAAAACTGAGGCACTGGCTTCCTGCATGGCAGCAAACTGCAATTTGTAAAGAAGCACGTAGTCATGACAACCAGAAAGATACAGACGTGTATAAATATGTGCTTGCACAGAATGGAAGGATTAAACTGTATGACAAGATCATCAATGTGGAACTGATGGAGAGAACATGACACACACCAGTAGAACAGAAGGTAAGGAGAAGAGACTCACATTGGAGAGGACAACACATTAAGACAACCAGCTGATAGCATTACAAGACAGTCCCTGTTCTGGATTGCTCAGGGTAAAATAAACAGAGGGAAGTAAAAAAATCACATGGAGAAGAAACATGGGAACAGACATAGAAAGGATAAGAAGACATGAAAAGACCTTGAACAGACAGCACCATACAGAAGGGCTTGGTGTGAACTTCTTGAGGACATGTGCTTCAGGGAGGGGTTGAAAGGTAATGATGATGATGATGATTAATTCTTGTTGTTGTACAAAGCTATGGCTCACCTTATGTCATTGCAATATTTTTGTCTTTCTATTTCGTTTTCTGCTTTTTTCTGTATTTTTTTTCTTATAAAGATCAAGGAACTACCAGTGCAGCTGGCCCAGCACTAAAGCATTTTATGAGCACTAGTGTTGGTTATACTGCAGACATTTAAAAACCCATTCACAAGTTTCACTGTGCAAAGAGCTACTTATTTCACTTAGTCTGTCCATCCAACTATTAATAGCTATCATAAGTTCTATCAAATTTAAATAACATTATGATGTATACAGAATACAATACGGAACAATAAAGCTACACTGAATATCCCAGTTTGAGAGGCAGAGGTAGACCAAAAAACACATGGAGAAGAGAACTGGAAACAGAGGTGAAAATGATGAGGAAAACTTGGAAAGAACTTGAGCGGATGGCACAGGACAGGAAGACTTGGCATGTGTTTGCTGAAGGCCTATGCTCCTTGGGGAGCTAAAGGGTATTGATTGATTGATTGAATATCCCAGTTTTGAGACTGGCAAACTCCTGATACAAAATAATTGCCACTGAAGCCACCACTGCTACAGCATGTGAATGGTTGGTACAAGTCTCCTTCATAGGGACCAGCTACATGGTTGCTCTCATCTTAATAGGGAGCACAAAGGATAATGATGACAAATATGCTAGTTGCCAGGTGCAGCTGCCAGGGATCACTCAGCATGTCATAACAGGCAACTCATAATGAGGTTCTACATGGGGCTGGCAACCTCATCATGTACAAAAAGCACTACTGCTAGAGCACATGAATTTTGTAGTCAAGCTTCCTATAAGGGGAGTAACTGTTGTGGTGGCTCCGTGCCATAGACAGAAAAATGGGAAAAGAAGAAAGAAAAAATAAGAATACTCTAATCATTAACAAACAAAAAAAAAATGTGGCTGAACAATGTAGGCCTAGACTCTCTGCTGACAATGCTTGTTCTTGCTCTTCTTCTATCCAATTTAGATTTTATTTTTAAAGTAAGCAAATTCTGCCATTCCTTCAATGCCCGCATGGTAAATCTGCCATTCCAACTCAGAAGAAACAATTTCCGCTTAGACTTCCCTCAAATAATTTTCCACAACCAGTGGAACCCTTATGATGCATTTCTATTACCACTAAATTATTGCCAAGAACACGTATTTTTGGCACTATACATATATGTCAGCTGTCATTATATGAAAAAATATTCAAACATTTTCCCCAGCTTTTAAAACAAAATTTGATGTACCTTAGGCACTGACTGAATTTCAGAAATACTGTGATGGATGAAAGCAATATATGATGAATGTCAAAACAAAATTTTTAAAAAAGATGAGGTGAGACCTCAAGAAACTTAAGAAAAAAAACTTGTCTTTGGTTCTTGGGTATAATGTATTTATTGCTACAATATAAAATGACCATAAGACACTTACAACTGATTATAACCCTAACTAAGAACGATATTTAGACATTTTTACATTAAAAAAAAATAATTTCTCACTGAACTCTGATAATTTTTTTTTTTTTTTTTTTTGGGGGGGGGGGGGGGGGGGGGAATAAAAAGCAGGACTGGAACCTTAATGTTCCACTAACTAGGGGACACTGTTCCATGGCTATAAACAAGTCATAACTTCAGACTTAT
This sequence comes from Oreohelix idahoensis, assembly GCA_024509875.1. Classification (NCBI taxonomy): domain Eukaryota; kingdom Metazoa; phylum Mollusca; class Gastropoda; order Stylommatophora; family Oreohelicidae; genus Oreohelix; species Oreohelix idahoensis. The sequence continues at coordinate 233,229 of JAMPIV010009830.1, read as the reverse complement.
GATGAAATTAGTAGACATAACCATCAGCTTTTCTTCACACAAGGTCAATTTTTTAATGTGGCTTTTCCAAGTATAAATTCTGTTTGTAAAAGAAACCGTTACTTGTGTTTGTAAAAGACACCTTTAATTCAGTTAGTAAAATGAACAATTAATTGTTTGTAAAAGAAACTATTAATTCTGTTTGTAAAAGAAACTATTAATTCTGTTTGTAAAACAAACCATTAATTATTTTTGTAAAACAAACCATTAATTATGTTTGTAAAAGAAACCATTAATTCTGTTTGTTAAAGAAACCATTACTTGTGTTTGTAAAAGACACCTACAATTCTGTTAGTAAAACAAACCATTAATTATGTTTGTAAAAGAAACTATTAATTCTGTTTGAAAAAGAAACTATTAATTCTGTTTGTAAAACAAACCATTAATTCTGTTTGTAAAACAAACCGTTACTTGTGTTTGTAAAAGACACCTTTAATTCTGTTAGTAAAATGAACCATTAATTCTCTTTGTAAAAGAAACCATTAATTTTGTTTGTAAAATAAACCGTTACTTGTGTTTGTAAAAGACCCCTATAATTATGTTTGTAAAACAAACCATTAATTCTGTTTGTAAAAGAAACTGTTACTTGTGTTTGTAAAAGACACCTATAATTATGTTAGTAAAATGAACCATTAATTCTGTTTGTAAAAGAAACTATTAATTCTGTTTGTAAAACAAACCATTAATTCTGTTTGTAAAAGAAACTATTAATTCTGTTTGTAAAAGAAACTATTATGTTTGTAAAACAAACCCTTAATTCTGTTTGTAAAAGAAACCATTAATTCTGTTTGTAAAAGAAACCATTAATTCTGTTTGTAAAAAGAAACCATTAATTGTGTTTTTCAAAGAAACCATTAATTCTGTTTTTCAAAGAAACCATTAATTCTGTTTGTAAAAGAAACCATTAATTCTGTTTGTAAAAGAAACCATTAATTCAGTTTGTAAAAGTAATAATTAATTCAGTTTGTAAAAGAAACCATTAATTCTGTTTGTAAAAAAACCATTTATTCTATTGTTAAAAGAAACAATTAATTGTGTTTGTAAAAGAAACCCTTAATTGTGTTTGTAAAAGAAACCATTTTGTTTGTGTAAGAAACCATTGTGTTTGTAAAAGAAACCATTGTGTTTGTAAAAGAAAACATTGTGTTTGTAAAAGAAACCATTGTGTTTGTAAAAGAAAACATTGTGTTTGTAAAAGAAACCATTGTGTTTATAAAAGAAACCATTGTGTTTGTAAAAGAAACCATTAATCTTTTGTGTGTAACAGAAACCATTGTGTTTGTAAAAGAAACCATTGTGTTTGTAAAAGAAACCATTGTGTTTGTAAAAGAAACCATTGTGTTTGTATAAGAAACCATTAATTTTTTGTGTGTAAAAGAAACCATTTATTCTGTTTGTAAATAAAAAAACTCTTTATTTAAGAAAGCTGTATTTATTTATTGGATTGTAAATGTGTTGCAGATCTCACCTAGACTAGTTTAAAATAATATTTTATAAGATTTAGCATATTCAAAGAAACTGAAGTTCCCAAAATACACAATTTTTATTTCATGCTCCCACATCAAAGTTAGCACTAATATACAATTTCTTCTGATCATAGGAGCATCATTGCCTTCCACCAGCAACAAGAATACAACAACCAACAACAAAATATTTTAAAAACTGCTTAATATTGGTCACCAAATTACAAAAGACGATGTACCTGTGATGGAAATGTGTTCTCAAACTCCAAAAGGTTGAAGCCTTGGTCCTGTATGGCAATTGAAGCCATCCTGATGATGCTATGTAGTGACTGTCTTCCAATCTTCAACAAGTCTCCAAGCCAGCTTTCAACATTACCCTACAACACAGTAATAAACACACACAGAAACACTACATGGAGATGTGTGTGATATGTCACAGCAATACATTGTACCAAATGTGAGACAAGTAAAGGAAAAAAGTTTTAGTGACAATTTTATTGTTGTTACCAAATGTACTAAGAAGCAGAAAAAAAATGTTCCACACATTCTATTGCATAGAACAACAGTAGATGGCCAGTTAACATCTCACTTTACAGTTTGAAATTTTTGTTTTTAAATGTCTGCTGTTTTTTAAAAGTGTTTGTCTTTGGTTCTAGTAACATGCAGCTAGAGAAAATTTAATAAGTAATAATCATAGGGTGTACCACTATCCGTGTGATGGTATTGTCCCTGAACAGTGAAGTTGGCAATACTTGTCTCACTTCCCCCATCAACATTGTCAAGAACTTGAAAACACTATCTTAATTTAATTTTCTTTCTCAACTTCTCCCTTACTTAGTTTAAGCTAAAACTGTTCTATCTCTCTACATATTACTTGTTCTTCTGTCTTTCTCAACTTCTCCCTTACTTAGTTAATGCTAAAACCGTTCTATCTCTCTACATATTACTTGTTCTTCTGTCTGTGCCCATGATAATTTACCTGTGCCATTACTGGTTCATCCAGGTCAATTTTCTCTCCCTCTTGTGAGTTGATAGCCAGAATTTTGTCATAAATTTTCTCATCAAAGGTCACCCATTTTGTGTTGTCAAAAACACTCAGTAAGTGGTTCTGTGAATGAGAGTAGTATGTATTGTTACAAGCAAAACTTCTTTGATTTACATGCTATATACATGAGAAAATATGTATTTATTTTTATTTCAATAAACATCAATGCAAATATGTGTCAGTCCCTTGGTGGATGGATATAAACAAAATCAAAAAACGGTGATTCGTCTTACTAGTTTTATATATTGTAATAAGATAGTGAATATTGTATTTATCTGATAGGACAGTGTGGTGCTCTCTCTGGCAAACTTTATACCACAAGGTAGGAGAGTAACGAGTAAGTATTTCTGATTTCTGATCTGAATGAAAAAATGATGGATCGGTTTAGCAGCCTACTTAGATTTTGTTTTGGCATTACAATTTTAAAAGCTCAAGTGTATTTCTATGTGTACATGTGTATGTGCACAGGGCAGATTATTCATTAGGCTAAGTAGGCTGAAGATTTTTCAATAAAATGAGTTTATTGTGTTTACCTTAACTGATTCAGTACGTAATTATTTTCAGCTCTGGACGGAATTATTTTTAGGCCCCAAAAATTTACACATACATAATTTACGTTTACAGACAATGTGTGTCTAATCATGAGTTAAGTATAACATATTATATATCAAATTAAAGTACATTGGATGAACAATACAAATCCATATGCCTTTCTAGCTAATTTTGTAACAGATAACATGTACACGGAAAAAAGATAACTTGAAATTTTGAACAAAAATTTTCGACTTACGTAAGGCTTGTAACATAAATTGTTATCACAATACAGTTTCACGGCTCTCTTTGTGCAGGTAATCCATTTAGAAACACAGAAAAAGTAAGAAAGTTATGGTTGATCGCACAGTGTGTTCACTGTTCACATATTAGTAACATATCCTGTGTGTTTTCGGCCATTATGGCGATACGACAAAACACGATTAAAGATGAAGATAAATGTGAAAAAATTCCTTCAAACGCAAATAAAAGACGTTGAAGCTTGTTGAAATTTGCCCAGTTTTGTGTTTACTTCCGTTCGAGATAAATTCCGGGCAGTATAAAATATCAGAATAGAAAGAAACAACGAAATAAATCAGCGTCTTTTAAAAGATCTTGCGGTCACAGCGGTCGGCCATTGCGTCTTTTAACTCTTTGACTCCAGACCAACGCTCTGAGCGTTGCAAAATTCAACACGCCGTGCCAGAGCAACGCTCACAGCGTGGTTTTTAGTTTATCACGAATAAACCCTAAAAATCGTCCGCTTAATGCAGTTCATATATTAAAACTCATAGAATGACTTCCGCTACTATTTAAACAACTAATTTGACTTTAGTTAATCAGCACATGTGCGTGTTTTGATGTTATTATCACAATTTTTGTGAAGATTCGCGTGTTTACGTTTTTCGGTGTTTTTGCTAGAGAAATATGTCACGCTTTATATTTACATTTTCTAAGTCTCCTAAGCAAATAATTGTGTCAAACTACATTGAAACATTGCTGACATTGATGATGATTGTTTGGTAGTCACAGTTTGTTGTCAAAATACGGAATATATGCAGAAAAACTAGACACACTAGATTTAGTTGATGAGTGGGCGTAGTCATATTCTGGCCGATCAAAAAGCAACAAAACTAGACCTACCGTAACATCTAATCACTAGTTCTTGGTAGAAGATGAAGCTAGGGATACTATTAAAACATTAAACAAGAGTAAAAAAGTATTTATATGACGTTATTCTTATTTATTTGTTTGAAAATTACGTAATGCACTATTGCATAATTTATTTTTTTCTTACAAAGAACCACGGAAAAACTGGTGCGAATAACACTAAATGTACTAATTTTGGCCATAAGCATGTTTTTTTTACTTTGTATATGGATTAACTTGACGTTTGAAGACTAAAAAGAAAGTTTTATTGTCTACGACAGTAATTTGTCTTTGGTAAGATCGTATTCTACAGTCAACTTTTTAGCGTTTTTCAATTTTACATGCAAAATGATTAAATTATACCGAACATACCTGTGTTAATACTACCACAAACATTATATATTTGAATTCTCTATCCATTTCCCTACAGTTTGGTATATAATAAGTACTTGTTCAAAGGAAAATTCACAAACAAATTTAGACTAAAAGATGAACACTTCACTCTATAAAATTATGCCCACAAAAAAAGTCTGGCACAGCGTGCAAAATAACTCTGGAATGAATGAGTTAATAGATCTTACGTACGGAATCAGTTAATATTAATAAAAATAATACTAATAAACAGTAATAACAAATAATTACTAAAAAAAAGAGGTAAGCAATGCTAACAAACTAACATACCAGTCTATTAATAAATTTTCCAAACACCAAAAAGCCTAGAGGCCCTTCTTGGTTTAATATAGCCCCATGTGTGCATGTGTGTATGAGTATGTTGCATGTGTGTGTGTGTAAGAGAGAGAGAGAGAAAAGAGAGAGAGAGTTAATATATAATATAATATCAGAAATTCATTCAAAATGTTGACCTGGATAGTGTGAGAGTCACTAGCCTGACCCAGAATCTCCAACAGGGCAGGATCAGAGACAAAAAAGAATCTTGGGAATAGCAGCCTCTTCTTCTCTAAGTAGCCAGTCAGGGATTTCTGGCAGATTTCCAGCTGTTCCAGTAGATGTGGCAACAACTGGCCTAGAGTGTCATCTCCCACACAACACATCACCACGTTTGGGTTCTCATGTGCTCGCTGCATGATTTTCTGCCATGACTTATCAATGTTGCTGAACCTCTTGGCTTCCTGTAAAGACCATTAAAAATACAGAGAATTATGATAGAATCCAAATTTAACAAATGAATTCTGCCATTATTAATGTGTCTGAAATACAAAAAATCATGAAGTCGATTCTTCTTAAGAGAGGAGGGAAAAATGTTCATCAATTTATAGTGAAGTGTAAATGTTACTGTTTATCTCACAGGATTTATAATTGTATCAAGCAATATTAAGATTTCTGGAATCAGTCTATTACTGATGCAGCACACACTAGTGTACCCAGACTCAGTTTTAAAACTAATATGATATATGCTAATGTGTACAGACTCAGGTTTTAAAACTAATATGACATATGTTAGTGTACACAGACTTCATTTTAATACTAATGCAACATATGTTAGTGTATACAGACTCAGTCCATGATTGATGTGACATACAAGAGTGTACACAGACTCAGTCTTAATCCTGATGTGACGTATGTTAGTGTACACAGACTCCATCTTAATACTAATGTGACATATGTTAGTATACACAGACTCAGTCTTAATACTGATGTAATATAGGTTAGTGTACACAGACTCCATCGTAATACTAATGTGACATATGTTAGTGTACACAGAATCAGTCTATGGCTGATAAGACATATGTTAGTGTACACAGACTACATCTTACGACTAATGTGACATTTGTTAGTGTACACAGACTCAGTCTTAATACTGATGTAATATATGTTAGTGTACACAGAATCAGTCAATGGCTGATAAGACATATGTTAGTGTACACAGACTCCATCTTAATACTAATGTGACATTTGTTAGTGTACACAGAATCAGTCTATGACTGATATGATATATGTTAGTGCACAGAATCCAGCAGCCTGGGAGGATGAAGCTGTCGATCGCACCGTGTGATGATGCTCTCTACTGCGCCACCTCAGAATGGGTGAAAAGAAGCTCTCACGGCAAGAGGAAGAGAGGAAAAACGTCAAAAGGAACACAAGGGAAAAAAGTAGCTGAGGGCTGTCACCTCAGGGGCGTATTCCCATAGTCAGTTATGACTGAAGGGGCTATTATTATTATTATTATGGAGCTTTAATATTTGTTTTCCAATACTAGATGCTATTGTTATTGTTATTGTTGATCAAAATCAACGTCACTGCACTCCGAGCAAACCCATAGAAGCTAAGTCTCCTTCAGCAAATGTCAAAGGGTATGAATGCTAATTGTTCCTGTTGCATACACATTGGTTGTACACACGCCGAATGCATCCTCTCATTCGTCTATCCCTGCTGGTCTTATGTTTGATGCCAAATTTCAGCAATCTTAGCCCTGAAGATTTACTGATTGCTGTGTCATTCTCTAACAGGCAATCAATAAATGCCCTCAGTATCTCTCCCTTATCCATATCCAATGCAGCTTCTATGGGTGCTCTTGAAGCTAGTCCGTCAGCTCTTTCATTGTCGTGTACCCCTGCATGACCAGGACAGTACATCCACACCAGTTCCTGAAGATTCGAGGCTTCTATGAAGGTTTTCCATTTATGCCGGAGCCATCCTCTTTGACCCTTCCGAAGCATGGATTGTAAGTCTGATACAATAACTGCCCTTATTAATAAAATCTCAGACAGCCACCTTAAGGCTGCAGTAGCTGCCTTTACCTCCATTCTCATGCTGGAGGTTGTTATCATGTTAGAGACCCATTAGTGTACAAAATTGCATCATCATCCCCAGCATGGTCATTTATCAGTTTATCAATTTCCAGCTCTGCTCTCCCATTGGCCTAAGTTCTGCACTCTCTACCAAGGCTAATGATGACTTGCTGATAGTTATTCTAGTTCTCATCTGACTTAGTCCACTCTTCCCCTTTGAATATATTTTCAACTGTGGTCACCTGCTTAATCGTTGCCTCTGCCTATGCCATTCATGACATCCCTTGCTTTATTCTCGGTCCCTTAATGTCAGCTATGTTTCCATGCACGGGTGCCTTTTGTCTGCGGTTACTTGCAAATAGGCTTTTGACTGGGCCATCGAATATCTGGATCTAATTGACAGTAATCCAAGCATGTCATGATTGGGGTATCTCATATACAGCCCAAGACTACATGCAGTCCTTCATTTTGAATGTGTTCCAATCATTCACATTGTGATATTGATAGCGTGAGCATTCCCAGACCATACTCGATGACTGACGTGACTAGCTGATGATAAAGGAGAAACAGTAGTCTCTGTTCCAGGTGAGCTGCGGCCATTGTTTTTAGGGCTGCCAGACCTCTGTTGTACTTCTGTATGATTAGATCAACATGGTACTTGAATGATAACCTGCGATCGAATGGTATTGCCTTTCAGTTTTCTGCCCACTGAAAATAATGTCTGGAAGATCTGGTTTCGATACAGAGTTGCTCAAGGAGCACCACAACACAGGCTTTGTTGGGATTGACCTTGGAGCCAGTGTCCTTGCACCATTTAACCACCTCATGTAGTATCCCATGTATCAATCCATCAATACCCTTTAGCTCCCAAAGGAGCATAGGCCTTCAACAAACACATGCCAAGTCCTCCTGTCCTGTCCCATCCGCTCAAGTTCTTTCAATGTTTTTCTCATCATTTTCACTTCTGTATGCAGTTCTCTTCTCCATGTGTTTTTTGGTCTACCTCTGCCTCTCTTTCCCTGTGGATTCCAGAACAAGGACTGCCTTGTAATGCTATCAACAGGTTTCCTCAATGTGTGTCCTATCCATCGCCATCATCTTCTTCTCTACTCTTGTTCCACTGGCACTTGTCTGGTTCTTGTCATCAATTCCCCATTTGTGACTTTGTCATAACATTTCAGTCCTTCTATTCTACGCAAGCACCTGTTTATAAAAGTCTGTAGCTTTTTGGTTGTTGTTTTTGTTGTTCTCCATGTTTCAGAGCCATACAATAAGACTGACGTGACATTTGAGTTGAAGATTCTTATTTTCGTGTTGAACTTGATTTCTCTTGATCTCCATATGTTTCCCAAAGCAATGAAAGCTCCTCTTGCTTTTTGTATTCTTACTTACTTACTTAGTCGTTCCCATTCTACCATGAGGTGTAGAGGTTCGGGAGAGAGAGCGCCAGACTATCCTATCGATTGTATTCCTCCTGGCCTGGTTCTATTCTAGTCCTCGGTCCTTCAAAGGTTGTCTAATGCTGTCCATCAGCAGACTCTGGGTCATCCTGGGGGTCTGGATCCCTGGCTCTTTGTTTCTCATCCTTGTCATGGTAGCCGATCTTCTCCCATTCTGCAGACATGGCCAAACCATCTTAGTTGGGACTGTTCTACTTGGGTCTGCAGGGGGTGGGATTTTAGGCCTTGATGTATCGTTTGGTTGTGGACCGTCTCTTCTTGTTACTTCAACCACCTTCCTCAGATACCTCATTTCTGAGGTTTGGATCTGGCTTTTGTGGGTTGTAGTCATTGCCCATGACTCGCATCCATATGTCAAGACTGGGACATAGGTGGAGCAGTATACAGCCATCTTCGTTTTCTTACCAACCTCTCTCTTGCTGAGGAATCCTTGATTTATGGCCTGAAAAAGTCTCCCAGCTGCTGCTTTTCGAGTGGTCAACTCTTCTTTGATGCCTCCCTTTCGGTCTATAATAGCTCAAGGTATTTAAAGTGGTCGACCTGCTCCAGGACCTGTTCTCCCAGCTTAATCTGATGTTTTCTTTCTTCTCGTGATATCACCATGGATTTTGTTTTAGAGCTGCTTATGACCATCCCTCTCTTCTCCAGCTCTTCCTTCCAGACTTGCAGGTTGGATTGGAGATGTGCCTCTGATTTAACAATCAGGGCAACATCATCAGCAAATGCCAGCTCTGAAATACAGACCTGTCTCATCTTCCAGTACCCCACTGAATACTTTCCTGTTCTCTCCTTACATGCCTTGATGACATCGTCCATGAGGAGTATGAAAAGATAAGGTGACAGGATATCACCTTGTCTTACACCAGTGGTGGTCCTGAACTCTTCAGACTTATGGTTTGCTGTCCTCACATAATTTCTGCAAGACTTGTAGAAGCTCTGTATAGCATGAATCAGAGGTGCTGGAATGTTCTCCCTTGCCAAACGTCCCAAAGTTTGCTCCAGGGGACCCTGTCAAACGCCTTTTCCAGATCTATGAAACAAAGATGGATCTCACTCTTATACTCAAGGGCCTTTTCACTCAGCTGTCTGAGTGTGAAGATTAGGTCTTGAGTACATCGGTTAGCTTGGAATCCACACTGGACCTCATCCAATTGTGGCCAGCTAGGCATCGGAGTCTCTGCTCTAGGATTCTAGAGTAGATTTTACCAGGTACACTGAGAAGGGATATGCCTCTATGGTTTCCAAATTGTCAATTGTCACCCTTTTTGAAAATTGGTGTTATTATGGCAATCTTCCAATCCTTTGGTATGGTCTTGTTGCACCACGCTGCCTGTAGGACCCTTAAGAGTAATAGGTCGCCTGATGCTCCCATGTACTTAACCATTTCTGGTGTTATACCATCATGCCCTGCTGCTTTGCCCATCTTGATTTTCTCCAGTGCTGCCTTCAGTTCTTCCATCTTTATGTCATCTTCACCATCATTGGTTTTCTCTTCTGTGCTAGTGGTTATCATTTCTGATGCTTCACCATGCTCACCATCAAGAAGTTCTGAGAAATATTCTTTCCATCGTTCCATTACTTCCTTCGGAGCTGTAAGCAATTTGCCTTGCTTGTCCTTTATAAATTTGAGAGGGCATTGTTTTTCCTTCCTCATGTTCTTTAGGGTCTTATAGAACAATTTCTGGTTTTCTTGCGCATCTTTTCTAGCTTTTCTTCAAATTCTTCCCAGGACTTCTGTTTTGCTGCTAGCACCTTGTTCTTTGCTTCTGTTTTGAGAGTCACATATTCTCTATATTTCTCCATTTGTCCTGCTGTGTTTTTAGCTCCTAAGTATTGTTTCCATGCCATTTTCTTCTCTCTTATTTTATCTTTGACTTCCTCTGTCCACCAAGGTGTCCTCTTTCTCTTGTTCCCAAGTCGGACTTCACCACATGCTTCTGCAGCAGCTGTCTTTATGATGTCCTTGAATTTAAGCCAGAGGGTTTCCAAGTCATCTGGTTGTTCTTCTGTGTTGCTCACAACTGCAGCAATAAGCCCCTGATATCTGGTCTTAATTTCTGGCTCTCTCAGCTTGTAGATCTTAATGCTCATTTCTCCCGTTCGTTTACTTAGTTTCTTGCGTGATGTTGGGCAGTTCCTAGGCTGAGCAACTCTTTCAGTTGTTCTTTTGATTGTAACCAGGTAGTGATCACTTCCAATCTCTGGCCCCCTCCAGACTCTAGCATCCTGGACATATTTGAATGAGCTCCTCCTAACAATGGCATAGTTGATCACTGACTTCTCATTCTTTGTTGGTTCACATCTAGTGTATGCATGTATGCACTTATGGGGGAACTTTGTGTTTGTAATGATCAGATTCTGCTCACTGCAGAATCTAAGGAGTCGCTTTCCATTGTCATTGAGAGTATCTTCTCCACATCTTCCGATAACTCCACCCCATGTAGCATGGTCATTTCCAACTCTGGCATTGAAATCTCCGAGCATGATAATTTCATCTAGGCAGTCATCCACTGTCCTTTGAAGCAGCTCGAAGAATTCCTCCTTGACCTCTGCTCTCTCATCCTCATTTGGCCCATACACTATGACCAGGTTGACTATGGCTTCTTCTTCTTTTAGTTTTACAACCATAATGCGCTCCGAGACAAAGTTCCATCCCTTGATACTATCTTTTTGATTTTGGGCCACAATGCAACCCACGCCCCCTTTAGCTCTTTCAGATGTGGGTACACCACTGTAGAGCAACGTGTTACCATCAAGACCTATGACTCCTTGTCCTTTTTTCTTTGTTTCCGTTATAGCCAGGATTTCTAGTTTTGCTTTCCTCATCTCTTCCACCAGCTTCTCTTCTTTCCCATTTATACTTCTTGTGTTCCAAGTTCCATAAGTCATAGTCCGTTCTAGTTTGTCACCTTTAGAATCAGTCCGGTTTTCTCTCTTGTAGTTTTCGTAATCAAAAGTTTAAGGCAAACAGGTGATTGGCCTGTTGTACCTTTGCATGGTGGAGGAGCTGCCTTCTTACGGCCTCTGTACAGGCCGCCCTCCTACTTTTTCAGCCGGGCTTGGGACCGACCTAGGCGGAGTTGCTTTTTGTATATTATTTTTGTAATGTTTGAAAGATCTTCTTTCTAAATGGAGTTGCTCAAGAAGCACCACAACACACAGGCTTTGTTGGGATTGACCTTGGAGCCAGTGTTCTCGCACTATTTAACCACCTCATGTAGTGTCCCATGTAGGTTATTAACCATTTCTTGTCAGTCAAAACCAGTCCTGTAAATGAGTATGTCATCTGCAAAAGTCAATGTTCATCTCTGCACAGTTGGGTAAATGGTGGCAACTTTTGCTGTGTAGATGTGAAACAGCACTGATGATAGTGGAGAACCCTGGGGTAGTCCCAGGTAAATGCACATAAGTTCTGATGCCCATGTTCCCAAGTGAAATGAACTGATATCTCAGTTAATGCAACCGCTATCCATCTTGTTGGCCAAGGGTTAACACCGCAAGCCATTACACAGTTCATTAATGTTTCAAAGTTCACACTGTTATAAGCATCCTCTACGTCAATTGCTACAGCAACCTCTTCTCATTGACCCTAGAACCCCTCATACACATCAAATGTGAATGTTCTGGCATGCTGAGTTGGTCATGAGCTTCAGTTTCTCCAGCTTGGCTTGCATTTAATCGATCATTACATCTAGTCTCAGGCTAGGAGTAAGAGGCATGTGGCATACTGTGCATTCCATGCCATCCAAGGGGGCTCTCCAACTATGCAGAGCTAAAATACTGTGCTGTGGTTCTGGGCTCTCTGAAGGAATTGTCACGTCTTGCACAGAGCCACATCTTAGCTCACTCTGCCTATCACTGGGTCCATAGTGAGATCCTCCTGCATGCAGTCAACCAGGTCAAAGTCAAAGAATCACATCTGGGGTTCAAGTGACTTCTCCAAGCTTAGTTTCACCATGGGGGGGGGGGGGGGGGGAGGGGGGGGCGGGGGGGGGGAATCCCTGGAAGAATGTGGATGATTTCAAGAGTCAATGAGGGTGTAATTAGCCTCACAGATATAGGTTCACTTCCACATATGTATACTGTAGCATTATGCATAGCTGGTGGTCATATAAGGATGACTCCAGATATGCCTCCCTGCATAACTTTGAGGGGTAAGCTTAAGTCAGCAGAGATAAATAAAGAAATCTTTAAAAAAAAATAAAAAAGCCACAGTAACTTCAGCCAGAGTTTTTCTAAATATGTTTCAAAACTTAACAGAAAAAGTTACTTAATTTGGCAAGAAAACTGACAATCAGGCACCACTACTACTGAACTTACTGTCTTGTTAATGACAAAATTAACTTCAAATGTCTGTTACCTTTCTTAACTTCAAATAGATTTTACACTCATGATTTTAGTATTAACTGTTTATCCATATTTTTGACGTGAGACTCTTATAGTGTCACAATATAAATGTAATTATAGCACCTCTTCCTGCAGTATACAACTGTAACCGAAAAAACACTACATCAAAGCTAATTTACTCTGCTGTATTCCCCACAAAATAAAAATACAAACAATGACCGCATCTCTGCTCTGAACACAAACAGCTCAAATATTCACTTACTTCCCCTGAATTGTATTCCAAAATGTGACATTTCTTCTCTATTATTAATAATGAAGATTATGAAACTTGCATTTGTATCAAGATGGAAAACTATCACAAGACACATCAGAAAGGATTTTTTAAAATTTCACTGGAACAAATTTTGTCACTATTGGCTTATAACAAATTTATTTACTTGGATGAACTACATTTTTCCACAATGAACAAAGTTATTTTCTTAGACCAAATTTATTTAATTGGATGAAAAATATTTTGCCAAAAAGAACAAATGTATTTAATTGGATGAACTATATTTTGCCACCTGTGACAACTTGCCCAATCTTCTCTTCATTTTTTTATTATTTACGTGACATCGTTTTTTTCTCATCCTCAATGCATGATCGCAAAGTCCCGGGAAGTGTCACTTGCGTAAATTCTCCTAGTATTCAGTATTTCCTCCTCGCTATTTTTAGATACGACGTCATTGTTGACCAATGACCTCGGTAGCTAGGAACCTGTTTTAATTTAAGACTGCTTAAGCTGATAAAACCAGTTTATGCCACTTTAGGAAGACCCCACGTGACTTTTAACGCTATTGATTGGAGCGTTTATTTGACGCTAATGTCACATGATGCACGCTATGGATCACGTGTCCAAGCGGAAATGTCCCGCTAAAAGTGCGCCAAACATGGGCAATCTTCACTTGCCCGGAACCCTTGAGACAGCTAGGTCTAACCCAATTATCGGCGAATTCTCGCATTAAAAGCACTGAAGCCACGTGTCTAATTGCGGGTTAGCGTCCATCTTTGAGTAGGTAAGTGAAATCTCGCTAGAATATAATGTGATGAAATGTGTAGTACATTGCAAAATCGACGCAAGATTGGTATGTTTACTTTATTCATATTTTTGTTTTACGATCACATCCAGCCACATGTGATCGGGTATATTTTATGATCCCACGGGATATGTACATGTTCATAATAATGTATAACGGGAATATATATATATAGCTATTAATTTCCATATTATTTGATTATTTTCGACCCGACGTTTAGACTAACGGAAATTAATATTAACGATAATGTTGACCGACCGTGACATATATTCATTATAAAATTATATGACGATGGTCGACAGACATGAAGTGTGTGATAATGTTGTCAGACAATTCTAAAAACACGGATGTCCAATTATTTGTTAAATTCATCATAATGACATGACGATTAGGCTAGAGGCACAGAACTAGAATACTGTTGCCGACATTTCTATGATAAATTTGGTGGGTTTAACTGACATTTATAATAATTCATCGGGTTAAGCTGACGATAAATCAGTCTAAAGAATTATAATACTGCCACTGGGGGCAGAAGTTTTATAATAAAGGACAGACAGGGAGAAACTTGAATTCAAAGATTAGACTCTAGACATATGATGTTAGAGACTAAAAATCTGAGGTGACTAGGCTAAGGGGTAAAAACTGTGGGACGGCTTAGGGACAGACTGCTTTCTAACGCTAGAACATTACTGACGCCGTCGTATTTGTATTCAGTCTATGGTGGAGCCTTGCACGACAGTCCACTCTCAGCGCAGAATACGGAGTCGAGCACAGAGAAGGCAAATCCGAACCATTTCAAGACCCTACCGGGGCAAACGTCAGGAGACCGGAGACGGAGAGAACTAACCACACTTCACTATCAGCCGGGGGCTGAAAAGCTAAGTCCACGACAAAGGAAACTCACCTAATCAATGCCACAAAGTTTAGTCATCCATGATGAAAAACACGTGAAGTGTGAGACACATAATACATACAGCAGACACTAATTCGATCGACAATACTATCATTCACCATCTATTCACTTTATTGCAATAAAACCAATTGGGTGTATATACTGTACACCGCCTCACGCTTTGTTCCCCTTCCATTAGATGTTGAATTTATTGTCTATGTTTATCTTCCTTTATAAGGGAGGGGGGGCTCGTAAAATATAATATAATTTAAAGAATAATAATAATAGATAACTGAGAAGGGGACGACGGTAGCGAGAGACCAAATATCTCCTTACTATCTTTTCCAGACCTGTCGAGTTAGGAGAATTTACCCTCTTCGTCACCCTTCGGAAGTGGGAAAACCCAGCAGGGATTCCTTGAGCCAAATCTTCCACATCAGATCTATTATTTCCTCTAAATAATTCTCTTATCCCTTTAAACGCTACGTGACATCTGGGGGCTCACGTCGGGATTTGAGTATTTTTATCATACCTCTGGGATATGTATCATCCATTCAGTCATTACAGTATACCATTTTAAAACACATGTATTTTCACACAGTGAGCTCTAGAAAGACAGAAAAGACATTTTTTTCTAGGAAATTCAGGCATTGATGGTGGATGCCAATCCCATTTATATATGTTGTGTTTAATTAAGTTAGTTCATTGATTTTGTATTTCATTGAATTACAGACCTTAAGTCTCCATAAAACTGTAGTAATTTCTTTCTACAGGCAGTCGGATAAATAATTAGTATTTTACTTGTTGCTAGAAATGACTATTGGATGGTAAGCACTAGCTTATCTCAGTTGTGGACTTTAACTGCAAAAATGATGGCTGAAATAGTTAAGCTTAAGGCAGCACTAGGGGAGGCGGTCGAGATCTAGGTTATAGTGGGGTGGGACCTTGCAAAATTATGTCAGGTGTCCAGAGGACTGATAAGTATTGACGCTCGAGAAAACAGCGAAAGCTGAAAGAGAAGAGCGAATAAAGTTAGCAGAAATAGATGAGAGGATAAAAGCTGTAGACGCTAGAGAAAGAAGCGAGAGAGATGAACGCGAGCATGCATTGAAGATGAAGCAGTTAGAGATGCAGGGACAAGCTCAAAGAGTTGAACCAGTAGCGGTGCGACCGCATTACCTCCTCAGGCAACCTATCGCCACCGGTCAGATGATTGCCCTCCTTGCACGCAGGGGGCAACAGGACCTTTGCCACACTCCTCAACCCTCATGTTCAACTTTGGGACCCTTGACGTTTCCATTCGATGCTTTCTCGGATCAAGCGACTTCGATCGATGAGATCGAGGTATCTGGACAAATTTGAGAAGTTTGCACCACGTTTGGTTTGGAGAAGAGCAAATGGAACCTGAAACTGTCGCAAGGGCTTAGAGGAACTGCTTATGACGTGTATAGCAAGCTTCCTCCAGGTTTACAGGATGACTACGACTCTTTGAAAAAGGCACTATTGGTTCGTTATGAGCTACATGCTGAACGCCTATAAGGAAGAGGTTATCCGTAACTCTAGGAAGGGAAGTCGGAGAGAACTGCTTGCTCAGTTTGCTGTGAGACTGGGATTCCTCCTGGAGAAGAAGGAGAAGTGGGCGTGCCACCTAGGGAATTTTACTCATGATTGGGAAGGCCTGAAGGAAATGGTCATGATCGAACAACTGAAGGACACCATGACTTCCGACATGAGAAGATTCCTGACAGAGAATGGGGCCAGCACTTTAGAATCATAGTCCAGTTAGCGGAACGATATCAGGCAGCACTATCAGAGAATCCACCACCCAGACGGAAACAACCAGATTACGTACCTAGACAGACAGCTCAGTCCCACAACATGGACCCCCAAGTGAAAACCACCGTTATACTAAACTGCAAAAAAACGCATGACAAGCAGACTACAAAGGATACTCAGAGATCTAAATTTCCAGCAAGCAGAGGCAAGGGGGAAAAAAAAAATGGTGTATGCACTGTAGAAGAACCATCACCCACAATAGCTAGGAGTGCAACCGGAAAAACCCAAACCTCATCATGTGCCTGCTTACGTAAATAGTGACGCAAGGGGAAATGGGACCGGAAGGAAACATCTCCTGGACAAAACACCGCCTACATTCCCCCGGTCGTTGAGGGACAGTCCTCGTAAATGACCAAGAGGTGACCTGCCTTTTATGATACAGGCCCATGCATTCGACGCAGTTGTTTGTCTGTGCATCCCTAGTCAAGCCTGACCAGATGACAGAACGACACTATTAGAAATAGAAATACAAGGACCTACTAAAAGTGCAGCACCTATGCGTTTTTTTGGCCATAGCCAAGATTAAGGTCAAATCAAACTATTTGTGACTGGGGGGAAAATCCGTTCTTTTTTGCAGCGATCTTGGACGACCTATTTATCCCTTGATCTTAGGGTTTGTAGGTATGTGTTCTTGGGAGAAACCCATTCACCCTCTGGTTGTGGCGGCTGTCACCGGTACGTAGAGGACAGGCCAAACGGAATACGGGGTTGGAATCCCCTCCCTACATCCTCCCCGAGGAATGAGAAAAGGCACAAACGGATGATCAATCTCTAGCACCCTGCTACAAAAAACTACCGAGAGCGCATACTCCTCTCCAAAAGGAGACTCTTCTACAAGACAAAAAGGGGGCTGGAAAACAACAAAAAAAAAAAAAAAAAAAAAAAAAAAAAAAAAAAAAAAAAAAAAAAAAAAAAAAAAAAAAAAAAAAAAAAACAAAAACCCCCCCCCCCCCCCCCCCCCCCCCCCCCCCCCCCCCCCCCCCCCCCCACAACAAAAAAAAAATGCATCCGGAAAGCAGGGAAAAAAATGGAGGACAGGAAACATGGGCAAAAACATGTGGTTCCATCAGGCATACCGAGCCCCCAGGTTATGTCCTAAAATGGGGCCATGCCCTTATTACCCGTTTTAGTGGGCCACACATGGCCATAAGTGCCACGATTCAGCGTATTTCATGTCATTATTATTGGCCAGGTATCAACGCCGATATCCAGAGATATGTGAAATCATGCCCGCAGCGCCAGAGGACAGCGCCGAAACACTGGACGGCCCCAGCCACTCTGGGAGAAATGCCAATCTTGGGCACACCCTTCGAACGAGTAGCGGTGGATATTGTGGGTCCACTTACTCGTAGCAAAAAGAGAAACAGTTATATACTCACGTTAGTGGATTGTTGCTCCATGTGGGCAGAGGCAATTGCTATGCCCGCCTGTGATTCTAAGCATGTTGCTGAGGCTCTGCTCACCATATTTACTCGGCTAGGGTTTCCGTCACAGATCCTGACAGATAATGGTTCCCAATTCCGAGGAAAACTCACCGAGGAAGTGTTTAGGATATTTCAGGCCCGACATATCCACACCTCTCCCTACCACCCCCAGGCAAATGGCCAGGTGGATCGGTTTAACGGGACCCTTATTTCCATCCTTCGGAAACTTGCGCAGGAAAAACCAGAGAGCTGGGATCAATACTTACCCGCAGCACTATTTGCTTACCGCGAAGTACCCCACAATTCTACTGGGATGCCTCCTGCCACATTGCTGTTTGGTAGACCTATAAAAGGACCTTTAGAGGCACTGTTACGTACTTGGACAGATGATAAAGCTGATGAGACGGTCACCTCTGCATCCCAATACGGGAAGGAGTTGACCCAACGCCTTAAAACAGGATGGGAACTGGCAAAGGAAAATGTACGCCGTGCCCGTCGTAAACATGCGCGTTACTACAACCGCACTGCGAAGGATAGGGAGCTAGAAGTAGGAGAACAGGTATTATTACTCCTGCCCAGTAGCAATAATAAATTGCAAATCGGGTGGAGAGGTCCATATAAAATTGTTGAGAAAATGTCGCGCACCAATTACAAGATTGCCATAAAGGGGAAGCAGAAAATTTACCACATAAACCTGCTGAAGCGATATTATGAAAGACCAGGTGCAGAACCAGCACATTTCCTGACACTGGCTATTGCGACGGAAACTGAGGCAGAACCCCTGACCTCCTGTGAATACCCTCTTCGTCAGTGCGAAACTCATCAAGATGTTCAGATTAGTTCAACTTTAACGGAGGATCAGCAGGCACGGGTTCAACAGTTGTTGAGAAAACACACTAGTACACTCACGGATAAACCTGGCATGACCAACCTGATAGAATTTGATATGAAGCTAAAAGACCTCGCCCCGCTACGAGTTAAGCACTATCCTGTTCCTTATGCTAAAGCAAAGGCATTGAGTGAGGAAATCGAGTACCTGCTTAAGGAAAATATTATCTCAAAATCAGAGTCGCCTTATAGTGCGAGTGTAGTGTTGCTTAGAAAATCCACAGGAGAACATCGCCTCTGCATAGACTACCGAAGGCTCAACGCTGTAACGGAATTTCAAGCGGAGCCCTTACCGGATCAGAATCAGCTTTTCACCAAGCTGAGTAGAGCACGATACTTTTCGAAGATAGACCTTAGCAAAGGGTACTACCAGATCCCGGTAAAAGAGGAAATTCGACATATGTTAGCATTTAGTACTTCTGAAGGCCATTACGAGTTTAATGTATTGCCATTTGGGCTAAGCAACGCCCCAAGCGTCTTTACTCGTATGATGAGGAAGCTACTGGAACCCCTGAACCACCCTGGGATAAGTAATTTCATGGACGACATACTTATTGCCACGAACACCTTTGAGGAGCACCTGGACGCAGTTTCCCTACTCTTCGAAAGACTTAGAGAAACAGGACTCACCGCTCGCCCTACAAAATGTCAAATTGCCTGCGAGCAACTAGAATTCCTGGGACACACTATCTCGCATGGATGCATGTTCCCAGATGCGCGTAATATTGAGAAGTTACAGCGGGCCCCACGACCCCAGACTAAAAAGGATGTAAGGTCATTTGTGTCTCTATGTGGCTTCTACCAGAGATATATTAAAGATTTTAATACCCTGAGTGCGCCATTGACCGCATTAACCAAGAATGGGAACCCGGACAAAGTAACCTGGACAGCGGAGTGCGAAAATGCCTACACGCTGCTGAAGGAGAAACTCACAGCTAGGCCAATTCTGCGACTGCCTGACTTAACTCTGAACTTTACGCTGCGAACAGATGCTAGCAATATAGGGATAGGAGCCACTCTCCTGCAGCCTAGTGATAGACCTTCTGCAACTCTATTCCCCATCGCATATGCTAGTAGGAAATTGAACCCTGCTGAACAGAACTACTCTACCATCGAACGAGAATGTCTGTCGCTAATATGGGCTGTGCAGAAGTTTCAACCATATTTATACGGGAAAAAGTTCACGGTGCAGTGTGATCACCAACCGTTGATATTTCTTGCAGCGTCGAAGAACCTTAAATGCCCGGCTTATGAGATGGTCACTCCTGTTGCAGCCATATTCATTTCACATAGAATATATACCTGGGAAGAACAACGTAGGGGCAGATTTTTTGAGCAGACATCCGGACGCAACCGAGGAGATATGAGAAACTGGAAAAGAAGAGGAAGACAGGACAAGAGGAGTTGGACGGAACGTCAAACTTGAGGAGGGGCTTGTGTGACAACTTGCCCAATCTTCTCTTCATTTTTTTATTATTTACGTGACATCGTTTTTTTCTCATCCTCAATGCATGATCGCAAAGTCCCGGGAAGTGTCACTTGCGTAAATTCTCCTAGCATTCAGTATTTTCCCTCGCTATTTTTAGATACGACGTCATTGTTGACCAATGACCTCGGTAGCTAGGAACCTGTTTTAATTTAAGACTGCTTAAGCTGATAAAACCAGTTTATGCCACTTTAGGAAGACCCCACGTGACTTTTAACGCTATTGATTGGAGCGTTTATTTGACGCTAATGTCACATGATGCACGCTATGGATCACGTGTCCAAGCGGAAATGTCCCGCTAAAAGTGCGCCAAACACGAGCATTCTTCACTTGCCCGGAACCCTTGAGACAGCTAGGTCTAACCCAATTATCGGCGAATTCTCGCATTAAAAACACTGAAGCCACGTGTCTAATTGCGGGTTAGCGTCCATCTTTGAGTAGGTAAGTGAAATCTCGCTAGAATATAATGTGATGAAATGTGTAGTACATTGCAAAATCGACGCAAGATTGGTATGTTTACTTTATTCATATTTTTGTTTTACGATCACATCCAGCCACATGTGATCGGGTATATTTTATGATCCCACGGGATATGTACATGTTCATAATAATGTATAACGGGAATATATATATATATAGCTATTAATTTTCATATTATTTGATTATTTTCGACCCGACGTTTAGACTAACGGAAATTAATATTAACGATAATGTTGACCGACCGTGACATATATTCATTATAAATTATATGACGAGGCGACCAGACATGAAGTGTGTGATAATGTTGTCAGACAATTCTAAAAAACACGGATGTCCAATTATTTGTTAAATTCATCATAATGACATGACGATTAGGCTAGAGGCACAGAACTAGAATACTGTTGCCGACATTTCTATGATAAATTTGGTGGGTTTAACTGACATTTATAATAATTCATCGGGTTAAGCTGACGATAAATCAGTCTAAAGAATTATAATACTGCCACTGGGGCAGAGTAATATAATAAAGGACAGACAGGAGAAACTTGAATTCAAGATTAGACTCTAGACATATGATGTTAGAGACTAAAATCTGAGGTGACAGGCAGAGGGACGGCTTAGGGAAAGACTGCTTTCTAAAGCTAGAAAATTAATGAAGCCGTCGTATTTGTCTTCAGTCTATGGTGGAGCCTTGCACGACAGTCCAATCTCAGCGCAGAATACGGAGTCGAGCACAGAGAAGGAAAATCCGAACCATTCAAGACCTACCGGGGCAACGTCAGGAGACCGGAGAACTAACCACACTTCACTATCAGCCGGGGGCTGAAAAGCTAAGTCCACGACAAAGGAAACTCACCTAATCAATGCCACAAAGTTTAGTCATCCATGATGAAAAACACGTGAAGTGTGAGACACATAATACATACAGCAGACACTAATTCCATCGACAATACTATCATTCACCATCTATTCACTTTATTGCAATAAACCAATTGGGTGTATATACTGTACCCCACGCTTTGTTCCTTCCATTAGATGTTGAATATTGTCTATGTTTATCTTCCTTTATAAGGGAGGGGGGGCTCGTAAAATATAATATAATTTAAAGAATAATAATAATAGATAACTGAGAAGGGGACGACGGTAGCGAGAGACCAAATATCTCCTTACAATCTTTTCCAGACCTGTCGAGTTAGGAGAATTTACCCTCTTCGTCACCCTTTGGAAGTGGGAAAACCCAGCAGGGATTCCTTGAGCCAAATCTTCCACATCAGATCTATTATTTCCTCTAAATAATTCTCTTATCCTTTAAACGCTACGTGACACCACCAAGAACAAATTTATTTTCTTAGACCAAATTTATTTAATTGGATGAAAAATATTTTGCCACTAAGAACAAATGTGTTTAATTGGATTAACTATATTTTGCCATTAAGAATAAATGTATTTAATTGGATGAACTATATTTTGCCACAAAGAACAAATTTATTTAATTGGATGAACTATATTTTACCACCAAGAACAAATTTATTTAATTGGATGAACTATATTTTGCCATCATGAACAAATTTGGTTTCTTACAATAAATTTATTTAATTGGATGAACTATATTTTGTCACCAAGAACAAATTTATTTTCTTAGATCAAATTTATTTAATTGGATGAACAATATTTTGCCACCAAGAACAAATTTATTTTCTTAGAAAAAACGTATTTAATTGAATGTACTATTTTTGCCACCAAGAACAAATTCACTTTCTTAGTACAAATGTATTTAATTGGATGTATGATATTTTGTCATCCAAGAACAAATTTATTTTCTTAGAACAAATGTATTTAATTGGATGTGCTATATTTTGCCACCAAGAACAAATTTATTTTCTTAGAACAAATGTATTTATTTGGATGAACTATATTTTGCCACCAAGAACAAACTTATTTTCTTAGAAAAGATTTACTTTATTCGCTGGAATATATTTTTGCTATCTGTAAATATATTTTGTTATCTGCTGCAATATACCAATAATGAAGAAAACTCAAAGCCTGTGAGTAGTAAATAAACAGATATAGGTAAAAAGCAGACAGACAGAAGGACACTTGACAACAACGGTGTGTAGTGTTGTGAAAAATGACCTCGGCTAATGAGCCAAATTTTCTTTAGGTGCTTAATTGGCTGTGTGTCCTTTCACATCGACTCTCACAGCAAGGAGATGGTGCTGTTTTGATGGTCCTGAGTTTAAATTCCCGGTGAGCCTATCACTTGTGTTACTTGACTGTTGTCCAGAGATCTTCTACTTTTTGTCTTACAAGTGCCTGCTATTTATCTATATTTATTCATTATTTTACTGCAATATATTTATACTGTTCTCTAGAAGAGAGGAAGCCGTGGTAGAATAGTGGCTAGTGCACTAGCTTCCTAGCTCAGTGGTCCATGGTTCGATCCCCAGTTGAAGTGGGATATTTTTAGGCTGCAAACGGCTCCTGGGTCGATACAGCCCCCATTGGGTACCAGAGCAACTCTGGGAAGGTTAAGGTGGCCTGCGTGATGCTGACCACATCACTCTTAGTGTGCCAATGGTCAAGAAAATATGGGCCTAACACCATATTCCCAATATGCCTATATGGGCGTGTAAACGGGATCCTTTACCTTACCTAGAAGAGAATCTGATACTAAAACAAAAACTTCCCAAAGAAAATATATTCATTTTGTGAAACATGTGTAATAATAAGTGAGTGTATGTTAACTCATAAAATTAACCTAATTTTTTTAAAGTTCACATCTGGAAGTTTTTTGTACCCGTGTTTAACATTTATCACACAAAACAACAAGGTTATGGTGACGGTGAACAGTCAATAGTTAAACATACCTTCATCCATGGCTTTCAAACAACAAGTTAAATCTTATTTACTTCGATCAATGTTTCAGTAGCAATGATAAGAAACTCAATATACAGCATAATAACATGAGATAACCTGATCATCAGACATATTTCCTCCCATCAGGAAACTGTTTTGTTTCTATTATCTCCTTGAAATTCTGGGCAGTTTTGAGGAAGCAGTGCACTTGTATAATGAGTCCCAAGTATCATCCTAATGTTGATTTTCTTTTATTTCCCAGGCACAGGTCAATGTCTCATTACACGGAAACAAAATACTATGGTTGTTTTGTTTGTTCTTTATCTTAACACAAACATAATACAGTATTTACTGTTTGTTTTATACATTATACATCCAAAGTTTGCTGTAGTGCAGTTTATGAGTCGCATGTGGCTCACATGAGCCTCTGTTGTGGGTCTCATTACGTACCCAAAATTATATTAAAATGTTGCTGAATAATATTCAAAATATATTTTATATTTTTAACAGCTCAAATGTTAAAATAACATTACTAGGAAGTGAGACACTAGTGACATTCATCTTTTACAGACATTGTTTTTTACATACATTCATATATAACTATTTTTCCCCAAAATATGGATTGCTCTTTACACAACTAGTTGGCCCTCCTGCTATATACTAACATACTACAGTGTTGTTTGTTTTTCTCAATAACATGAAATTCAACACTGAAAATCTACAGAACTGAATCTTCAGAATGGTACAAACATTTCATGACAATTTTATCTGTATCCACTGCTTAAAAATGATTAAAACAAAGATCTTAACAAGGCTAACTTGGTTACATTACATTCATTACTATATGTGTAACCTGGAAAAATATTAACTTGAGGCAGGCTACTTTTGAGTTCTACAATGTGATGTCTAATTTTCTGGCAACATAAGTCTGTGAAGCATACACTTGATGTCTAGTTTCCAAATATGATATCTG
Organism: Oreohelix idahoensis; assembly: GCA_024509875.1. Taxonomy (NCBI): domain Eukaryota; kingdom Metazoa; phylum Mollusca; class Gastropoda; order Stylommatophora; family Oreohelicidae; genus Oreohelix; species Oreohelix idahoensis. The sequence goes on along the minus strand of JAMPIV010009830.1, from coordinate 208,534 downwards.
CAGTTCTTAAAAATGATGCAGTTTATAAAATGATGCAGTAAAGACCACTTGTGATGATCAGATGGCCTCCTGTTGTAACATTCTGTATAGTTTCCTACCATGTATCTCATCATCATAATCAAACATTTTCATTCCCATGAAAAACAGAGGTGTAAACAAAAACAGGAAGTGGATGTATTACTAGGACAAAAGACAAATAAACATGCTAAGTTATGACAACAAGGTCATCATCTGGGACATACAAATTAAAATAGAAGACAAAATAAAGAGAGAACTACAAATGTTGCTAGCTATATCTTTCGTCTAGATCTGCCCATCAGGCCCCAGTAGGTTCAGCTTTCTCTTCTCCAGGTTTTCTTTCATTTCCCCCTGCTTCTCTTTCCCTGTGGGTTTCCAATCATGGGTATGCCATGTTGTCCTGCGCGGCTGTTTCCTGCTAGAATAACAGATAATGGTTCCTGTTTGGCTTCTCCCCAACAGGTCTGTACAAGCGTTACATCTACAGTTCTAAAAAATGATGTCTACACCTCTGAACTTTGACTTGTGCACTTCAAGTTGTGATATCTCGAGCATCACATTTTTCATCACCATCACTATTTCCCTTTTCAATCCTTATAGAGCACAGAGCCTTAATGCAGCTGGTCTGCCTGCAGGAAGCCAGTGCCAAAGCATTAAAGTGCTTTTGCAGCAGTTGTTTTGTAGCAATCTGTTTTACATGATAAGGCTGCCAGCTACTTGCATGGCCTCAAGTTAGTCACCTCTTACAATATGCTAGAGCCAGCAGTAGTTCTATTTGTTCTTTGTTCTCTCAACAATCTCCTACAACTACACACAGCCATCACATAGGAACAGCCATCACATAGGAATAGCCATCACATAGGAACAGCCATCACATAGGAATAGCCATCACATAGGAACAGCCATCACATAGGAATAGCCATCACATAGGAACAGCCATCACATAGGAACAGCCATCACATTTTTGTATGTCAATAAGAATATTTACCTTTTGTCACAATAACTTTAAAAAAAGAATGTTGCATCAAAAGCTTAGATAGTCAATCTCAATGAACCTCAAAACTGGACAATAGTTTGTTTTGTTTTTTTATCAGAGGAAAGACAGCTGATTCTTTTGTGGAAGTGGTATTTCATCATAAGATACTGATGTTTCACATCTCAGAATATTCTAAAGATGATATTTACCAATTTCTTTTTTATCTTACCAAAACTGCTTCAAGTGAGACAAATTTACAGCCACCAATAATATGGAGACATGGGCTGAAGTGGTATGACAAGATCATCCATGTGGAACTGATCAGAAGAACTAGACAAGAAATGAGAAGAAGATGCTGAAGATGGATAGGATGCACACTGAGGAAATCTACTAATAGCACAGCCAGTTAGTGCTTGTTCTGGAATGATCAAGTTAAGACCGGTACAGGTAGACTCAAGAACACATGGAGAAGACAACTAAAGGGGATGAAGAAGACATGGAAAGACCTTGAGCAGACGGCACAAGACAGGAAGATGATATTGGCTGTGGCCCAATGCACCACAGGGAGCAGAAGAGTATTGAATGAATGAGTATCCAAGTGCACAGCTTCATCTTTTTACTCTACAACCTATGCACACCCCACATGGCTTTTGGAATCTCTGAGGAGACAACAAAAGAATAGAAAGCTACACCCTTTAACATGATATAACAGATGACTATTAAGGCTGGCAAGCTCATCTGTAAAACTAGCAGCTGAAGAAACCCCCACAGCAAAAGCCATGGACATGCTTTGGTGCAGGCTTCCTGCAGTGGTGGCTTGTGGCTCCTCTGGGTGGAAATAAAAAAAGAGGAAAGAAGATTTTTTTTTAATATAAAATTTTGCCATGTTCAATCTAGACACAGGTCTGTTGGTTATATTAAGGTGCATATCCAAATAAAAAAGACCTTGAGGTCTCTGCATTAGAAAGTTGAAGAGGACACACCCACATGGATAAACAAAACAAACAAATACAAAACAATACAAGCACATAATAAAAATGTAATATATAAATATAAATAAATACAAAATATAAATATAAAACTTATTTCTTTAATAAAAATGTAAGCATCACACATATAAACACACATGCATACATACATGCATAAACACACATATTTATGCAAACACCATCCCAAACTTAACATATACAATGAAAAGTAAACAAAAATAGGTAATGCATCTTACCAGGACAAACAAAGTTGTCTACACTATGATCACAAGGTCTCCATCAGCGACAAAAAAATTTTAAAAAACAGAATAGAAAAGACAGCGAGAATTAAGTTACACTAAAACAATAAAAATAAATTATACGACCCTAAATGGAAAAAGCTGACAATGTTCTCATGAATTAAAATACGAATTTTATGGCCACTTGAATACATCTGAATATGCATGGAGGCATTTCTGGAGTCATCCTTATATAATCAATGGCTATGCACAATGCTACAATATACGTACGTGGAAGTGAACCTATGTCTGTGAGGCTAATTACACCCTCATTGACTCTTGAAATCATCCATTTACTTCCAAGGAATTTCCCCTGTGGTGAAACTTGTTGAGAATCCAGCATTGCACACTAAGCTTTGAGAAGTCACTTGAGCCCCAGACATAACTCTGGCTTTTACCTGGTTGGCTGCATGCAGCAGGATCTCACTGTAGACCCATGATAAGCAGGGGGAGCTGAGAAGTGTCAATGTGTAGGTGTTGCAAGTGATCTGTTGCAAGGCGTGGTTTGGTTAGCTCTGAACAATGTTCCATGTGATATTAATAAAACAGTTATAAATGTCTGGCCATTGTTTTATCTTCTTGATATTCTTGAGTGATCGTGTATCGTGCCTTCTATGTAAGATTACGCGAATGCAGGGGTGGAAGATTCTGAACAATAATTGAACCTTGGAATACGATTGATGTGACAAGCCGGTTCATAGAGTCCACAAATATTTAATACAGTTTACACGTCAAGACGATTCATGCATGTTGATCACAAAGGTACATATTATAACTTGAAATATATGGCATAGATATGTAGATATCCTATCAGTCCTTGTCCAATAATCAAATTACTGTATGCAGATTGTCATAGCTGTATGCACGCGCGGTTGGGGTTTTCCAACGGCCGACAGTGAGTCTATGAGTCTGGTAAAATCAAATACTATGGACTGTAATTCATCCTTCCTTAATTTTCACTTTCGTACTGACCTTTAATCATTTCAAATCTTCGTAATAGCAATGGACTGACCCATGTCCGTACTTGCATAAAATATATCTGTATGGCAATACCATGCTCAACATTGGAAGGAAAGTCAGACGCGTCTTAACAGCTTGACGGTCAATGTAAAAAGGGTATGGTTTCTTAGTTACCGACTGTGTCCTAAACAACGCTATACACGTCATAATCGATCGTGTATGAAGCGTTCAGTAATTGAAACATCTATCGCAATATATTAAATGTCTTAACCTTTACAATTGCACGTCTGGTAACCTTTAGCAGACGGCGTTAATATCATATACCGTAACAATTCCCTGTACACCGGGGAAAAAAAAATCGATAGATTTTTTTTCAATATCTATCCGACTTAACAATTTTTCAAAAAAATTTAACACAATTGTGACATATGGCCGACGATGTTCTGAGTAGAACCGTGTTGCGGTCGTGTCAACTAACTATTTGTCATAGTCATCTAATCATAAATCACATTATATATCAATATTATACATATCATTATATCAACTAAATAAATGTCCAATGTTAATAGTGAATGAGAAAATTAAATTAAAGTAAGGTCTGTCGTATTAGTATGTCATATAGGAATTAATTTGACTAATTAAAATTAAATTAATTAATTAAACTAAGAGTTAAATTATTAAGGTTCTAATGTAACGCGATGTTATGAGAGAAGAAAAGACAAACTAAGTAAGAAGAAATAGAAAGAAATTCGAATATAAGTTTTAACTTAATTGTGTGTGTTAAGTGTTAGTGAATAATAACTATCTAATTTAACTAACTAAATAATGTATAGGTACATTAAAAAAAAATTATTAATCTAATACTTGTGTGAGATTTATTTTCTCTTTTCATAATTTCTTCTTTTAGTATTTCGTTCTCTTTTTTTTTTTTTGTTCTTTCATTTCATTTTTTTCTCACATTTCATTTTATTGATAATAATTCAATTAAGAAGTTAAGTTAACTAATTAATTAGTATAGGATATGATGATCCATCCGTAGTCTTGATCCTGATGAATTCTTTTAGGCAAAAATGTTCAAACGTTTACGTTGGAAAGAAATGTCATTTATCCCAGCATCCAAGAATTAAGTATACACAGGAACATCAGTTCGGTTTGTCGTCAGACATTAGTCCATGATTGTTCAAAGAGTATTCATATCTCGTGTATGGACGTTAGACGAAGTTTGAATGTCTATATATACCTTGATTGTCTTTTAATTCAATTCTGTGATGCATATAGTGTTTATACAGTTTAAATTAAAGGCAAGGTTAGTTCCTTTATAGTTGATACTTCGTTCAATCTAATGTAGTTCTGATTGATGTAGTTTAAGAGTGTCAATATTGATTATTCGTCGTCAATAGGATTACGTGACAATGCATCTGCCACACAATTTTCAGTGCCAGGAATATGTTCAATGGAGAACTCGAATGGCTGTAGGATGATTGAATATCTGGCAAGTTTCTGGCTCTTATGATTAGATCGACGCAAGGCTGCCACAGCACGTTGGTCCGTCTGTATGGTAAAGGGAGCACCGAGTAAGAATTTTTCCAGCTTCGTTATTGCCCAGATCACAGACAAAAGTTCCTTGTCGACTGTTGAATACTTGGTTTCTGCCGGCTTCAGTTTTCTTGATATATATAAGGTGGGGTGTAGAATGCCATCATGGTTCTGGAGCAGGCATGCACCAATGCCGTAGTTACTAGCATCTGTTCGTAAGAAAAATCTTTTGGAAGCATCGGGAAGTCTTAAAATTGGTTCATGTGAGAACAAATTTATAATTTTGTTGAAAGTTTCATTGCATGTACCAGTCCATGTCACCTTCACCGGCATATCTTTTTTTAACAATGAAGACAATACAGCCGTGATGGATGACAAGTTTGGTATGAATCTACTGTAATATTGAACAAGTCCTAACAAACTCCTGACCTGTTTCTTCGTCTGAGGAACTGCTATGTTTAGAATTTTGGAGACTGTACTAGGTAACGTTCGGATATATCCCGATCCAATGATATGTCCCAAAAAGGTTATCTCATTACACGCGATTTGCACCTTTGTAGGTTTAGCAGTTAGATGATAATTCCTTAGAGTGTCAAAAACATATCTAAGTCCCGAAACATGTTCCTCAAACGACGAACTAAACAAGCATATGTCGTCAATATATGTAATAACGTCTGGTCTACCTGATAAAATTTGTCGCATCAGGCGAATGAAGGTAGCTGGCGCATTAACAAGCCCAAAAGGCATCACATTCCACTGGTATAGACCTTGTGGCGTGGAAAATGCGGTGTAGTACTTAGCCTTTTCGGTCAGTGGTATCTGCCAATAACCTTTAGTTAAGTCTATCTTACTAAATATAGTTGCGTTAGATAGACGTGGCAGTAAGTCGTCGATAAGTGGATGTGGTTCGCTGTCAACTATAGTCTTAGCATTTAATTTTCTATAATCAACACATAGTCTGATATTATTGTCCTTCTTCCGGACAATCACTAATGGAGAAGAGAATGGCGAATTACTAGTCTCAATGATTCCCAGAGACAACATCTGTTCAAGTTCCTTAGTAGTTTTAGCAAGGAAATGTAAAGGAACAGAATAGGGATGTACACGAATAGGTGTATCATCATTGAGAGTAATGTCATGACTGATAGCCGATGTGCGACCCGGGACGTCGGTCAACACATCTGGATAAGATTGTAATAGATTAGCAATCTGTAGACGCTGTTGCGGTGTAACCGTTGAAGAGATGGTTACATCCCGCCAAGATTCAGTAGGTTGAACTACTGGTACAGGTAACGGTAACTGTACCTCAGGAAAAGAAGATTCTTCTTCCTGGATGACAGATAAGTTAGTATAATGACAAGTGGATACTGTGTTGTCATCTAGTTCATGAAAAATTGACTGTAAGTGTTCAGGACGTGTATGAAATTGCTTGAGCATGTTAATATGAAATATCTTTTTGTGTCCCTTGATATCTAAGACGTAATCAACGTCAGAAATTTTATCAATGACTTTGTAAGGACCATTCCAAGATATCAATAATTTATTGTTATTGTGAGGAAGTAACACATAAGCCTCGTCGCCTGGGAATAATTGGCGTAATCGTCGAGACTTATTTTGTAGAGATCGAGCCTTAGCTTTTGCAGCCTCAGAAGAAGCTGTTGCCAACTGGCAAGACTCAATAATGTTCTTCCGAAGATTAATCACATATTCGTAAGATGACTGAGTGTCCTGAGTCATCTCGTCGTCAATTAATAAGTCTTTTATTAGTCCCATAGGACCTCTTGGGGAGCACCAAAAACTAATTCAAAGGGAGAGAAGCCAGTTTGTTCATGCGGTACCTCCCGATAAGCAAATAGAACAGCTGGGAGTGCTCTGTCCCAGTCATGAGGGTGCTTAGCAGTAACCTTATGTAGTAGTTGTTTAAGTGTACGGTTAAGTCTTTCAACCGCACCATTACTCATCGGATGATAAATACTACTTAAATTCCTATCAATGTCCCAAGTTTTCATGACTTCCTTCATGGTGTCAGATATAAAACTGTGACCCATGGTCTGATAAAAGTTTTCTAGGAAACCCTATTCTAGAAAAGATGAGATGTAGTGCATCAGCTACATCTGTGGTAGTGGTGGTCTTTAATGGGATAGCTTCTGGCCATCGTGTGCACAAATCAATGCACGTAAGGACGAATCTATGTCCTCTGGCCGATGGTAGCAATGGACCAATAATGTCTATTGCCATTTTGTCAAAAGGTCTCACTGAGATATCGCAAGCCTGAATAGGCGCCGTGTGAAAAGCTCCACGTGCTTTCACTTCTTGGCATGTAGTACAGGAACGTACATACTGCGAAATATCTCTTGACACCCCTGGCCAAAAGAATGAAGACAGTACTCGAGATCGTGTTCGAGTATATCCCATATGTCCAGCACAATGTGAGTCATGTGCATGTTGAAGAATGTACCGTCTAAAAGTATATGGGACCATAACTTGTTGTTTCATTTGTGATTTGTCATTAAAACATCTAATCAATATGTCATTTTTAATAACAAAACAATGTTTGTTATTATTACCTGAGGATAGATTGTCAACTTTATCAACCAACTTAAAAAATTTTTTTAAAGATTTATCCTCTTTTTTGTTTGGTTGCAAATGTTTCCCTGTCAATAGGTGAATTGACTACAAATTCCTCTTGGTTGTCTGCATCCATTTTATTATCATCAACTTTCTCCATGAGTTGAGTCTGCGCTCTAGTCGTCACGGCGTTTCCAGTGCATAGGTTATGTTTCTCCCATTCTATAATCTCATCTGGAGTACAATCTTTACTGCCGTGTATACGACCGACCATCAAATCAGCTATAGGCTTTTTTTAGCATACATACTTTTACGTTCCCTGTGAAGAAAGGAGTGTTAACATGAATAATAGCTGTGGGGTAAAACTCTATTGTTCCACCAAAAGTCATGCAACGGACATATTCCCCCGTTGCACAGCTGGGATGTACCAGCGACTGTCGTACACCAATCGTTGTGGATCCCGAATCCCTCAACACTGAGACGACGGATCCATTAACTAATCCTCTGTTAAAAATTAATAGGCCTGTTCCATCGTTGACTGCAAGACCTACCTGTGGTATAATATGTCCGCAGTTAAGCACTGTTTCTTTCGCCTTCTGAAAAATAAGATTGCATTGCTGGCAACTATTTGCCACATTATAATTAATAGCAAAACATGCAGCAGAAGACTGTGTTGTATTATTGTCAAGTGGGACCTGAGCTATAGGGGTAGTATTATTTGTAACTGCCGCCCCTGTATTATGGTTGTAATGAGATGATCCCCGAGAATGAGATCGATTCCGAGTATAATTTGTTAGAATTATCTCGTCGTCCTCTATAGTAACTATTATCTCGATGTCTCGAGCCATGATTATTACCATTCCAGTTACTATTATTATTGGGAGTATGTGATCGATTATAATGAGTGTTATGTTGACCATTGTGGTAGTTTGTTTGAGGTGAATAATTTCTATCTCGTGATCTACCTCTGTTGAACTCATTTTTATTGTTGAAATCATTATTATGTCCCTTCTGAAAGTTAACATTGTGATTTCTTTGGAACCTGCTTCTGTCTACACTGTGATGTCTTTGTTTGTTATTGTGATTGTAGGCCATATTAGACGCCACAGGTAGAGGTTCTCTTAATGAGGAGTTAGAAATGGTTGCATTCGGATGTGCCGAACAGTAGTTTAAAGAAATTTTTTTCTAACTCATCCATAGTACCTGGTTTACGCTCCTGCAAATATGCAAAAAATGGCTGGCTAACTGAAGATAATACCTTATCCCGCAGTAGTAAATCAACTAATTTGTCGTATGATTTGTTGACTTCTGCCAGTTCAACCCATCTATTAAATGTATTGCGTATGTTCGCAATGAATCCTGCAAAATCCCTTGGAGATTCAGGTAAAATTCCCTTAAATTTCAACGTACAGTGTTCCTCGTCCAGGTGAAACCTTCGTAAAAGCAAGGACTTAATAGCACCGTAGTTATTAGCTATTGATGGGTCAGCATTTTGAGAAGCTGTCAGTGGTTCTCCAACCAAGAATTCATTTAATTTGAGTACCCATGACTCTTCAGGCAAATGGTTAGATTTGCAAGTCTGTTCAAAACGTGCCAGGAACGATGAAAGGTCGTCGACGTTCAAGTTGAAAATGGGTAATTTAAAATTGTAGAAGTGTTTAGGTTGGCTGGATGATGATCCATTTTGTGCGTTATTATTCTGGTTTGCATCAGCACTTTGTGCTTGTAATCTTGCTGTCTCCAATTTAATACGCGCCAATTCCATTTCTTGTTGTAAAATAATTTCCTCTCGTTTCAATTTATTCTCTTCTTCCTGTTTGGCGATTGTTCTTTGCTCTTCTCTTTCACGTTGAGCAATCTCTCTCAATTTATTTTCCTTGGCAATTTGCTTCATCTCAAGTTCTGCTTCCTCTTTCTTTAATGCAGCTTTTTTCTCTTCTTCCTCTTTCTTTAATGCAGCTTTTTTCTCTTCTTCTTTTCTTTCATATTTTTCCAGTTCTGATTCAGCAAACTGACGAAGTTCTTGAGATTTATAACCATATTCACGACCAATCTTAACGAAATGGTCTATAGTAAGCATTTTGACTTTTATCTGTAAGTAATTATTGATAATTACTGATTAAAATAGTCAATAGTAGCTTCAGAGTAATTATTATACTTACTCAACTTAGAAATATTCAATATAAGTAATCACAATAGTACTGAACTTAATGTCTAAGTTCAACTAATAGACAATATTTTGTAACAATATTGTATCTAAATAATACTATATCATAAATAGTTATGAAAAATGTCCCATAATTAATTTCAGAAAAATAAATGATTAGTTACAGAGGAGAAATGGACGAAAATAGTAACGAACATGGTACAGAACTGAAAACAAAATTATTAACTGAATACGAATAAAATAAGCACCAATTATCTACGGGACAGTACAGCTAACGCAAAAATGATCGTCAAACATAACGATAGCAGATTTGGACAACAAGTCCAATGTCAAACCTCAATGGGGTTTCCAAAGGTGCAATCGTTTAACTGCCCTAAGAAAACGACCGAAAATTAATTCAGGCATCGTGAGAGCCGCAGAATTTAATTTCAGTTCATCCTCCCTACCTCCCACGATTAGTAACAAATACATACGATGGAAAACAAATTAACATATATACATGAAAATACATAGACATGCCTGATCAAAGCAAAATGGACTCAGTATTACGGTTTTGCAATGACGACAATTTAAACAGCTAGACTTATCTTTCCCGTTGCTTCGATCAGTGCTATAGGTCGTCAACAGCTAGGCTAATGCCCCTGACTGCCTGCTCCTGTAGTCCATTTCTTGTGTCTGCTTCAAATGACTTATTTTTTCCCTTGGTTAGGCTTAAAAGAACGACTTCAGTTTCTCCGATAGTTTCACCTACACGAATTTCAGTGACGTCGCGTTGTTAGGCATTAGACTGAGTTCCACGTCATCTTCAGCTGGATCATGTGATCGAAAACTGATCGTAAATATTTCCTTCGAAAGTCATTCAAAAAATTTTTTTGTTTTTTGGTTGTTTTTCTCGTCCCCAGACACCGGGCACCACTGTTGCAAGTGATCTGTTGCAAGGCGTGGTTTGGTTAGCTCTGAACAATGTTCCATGTGATATTAATAAAACAGTTATAAATGTCTGGCCATTGTTTTATCTTCTTGATATTCTTGAGTGATCGTGTATCGTGCCTTCTATGTAAGATTACGCGAAATGCAGGGGTGGAAGATTCTGAACAATAATTGAACCTTGGAATACGATTGATGTGACAAGCCGGTTCATAGAGTCCACAAATATTTAATACAGTTTACACGTCAAGACGATTCATGCATGTTGATCACAAAGGTACATATTATAACTTGAAAATATATGGCATAGATATGTAGATATCCTATCAGTCCTTGTCCAATAATCAAATTACTGTATGCAGATTGTCATAGCTGTATGCACGCGCGGTTGGGGTTTTCCAACGGCCGACAGTGAGTCTATGAGTCTGGTAAAATCAAATACTATGGACTGTAATTCATCCTTCCTTAATTTTCACTTTCGTACTGACCTTTAATCATTTCAAATCTTCGTAATAGCAATGGACTGACCCATGTCCGTACTTGCATAAAATATATCTGTATGGCAATACCATGCTCAACATTGGAAGGAAAGTCAGACGCGTCTTAACAGCTTGACGGTCAATGTAAAAAGGGGGTATGGTTTCTTAGTTACCGACTGTGTCCTAAACAACGCTATACACGTCATAATCGATCGTGTATGAAGCGTTCAGTAATTGAAACATCTATCGCAATATATTAAATGTCTTAACCTTTACAATTGCACGTCTGGTAACCTTTAGCAGACGGCGTTAATATCATATACCGTAACAGTAGGACATGACAATTCCTTGGGAGAGCCCAGAACCAGAACACAGCATTTTAGCTCTGCATATCTGGAGAGCCATATTGGATGGCGGGAATGCTCAGTATGCCAGGCACTTCTTCCTTCTAGCCTGGGACCAGATGTGAGGATCCTTTAAATGCAAGCCAAGCTTGAGAAACTGGAACTCATTACTTCAATTCAACACAATTTGGAATGGCAGATAAACCACAGGAAAAGCTTAGACCTACAGTGTAGATAATACCAAGGAATCTTCAACTTGGTATTGGCTGCAAAAGAGTGAGAAACTCCACAGTCCTAGTAAAAACAACATCTGAATATGCACTAACATATAAGCATACATGCACCCACATGATTGACCCCACACACACATGCACGATCACAAGAGTCTCCCTCACCTGTGGTAGCTGTTTGGCAATGTCACCTCCAACAAAGACAGCTTCCAGGTAAATCCACAGGTTCTGTACAACCAACCAGTTCTCAATGATCTCAGTTGTGCCTGTTAGTTTCTGTACCCACTCCTGGATCTTTGGCTTGAAGGGGGCATTGTATCTGATGGTGAAGTAATACAGTACTTTATTTTACTGTTGATATAATGAGGGCATTCTATCTGATGGTGAAGTAATATGGTAGTTTATTTTACTGTTGACATACTGAGGCATTGTATCTGATGGTGAAGTAATATGGTAGTTTATTTTACTGTTGACATACTGAGGCATTGTATCTGATGGTGAAGTAATATGGTAGTTTATTTTACTGTTGACATACTGAGGCATTGTATCTGATGGTGAAGTAATATGGTAGTTTATTTTACTGTTGACATACTGAGGCATTGTATCTGATGGTGAAGTAATACAGTAGTTTATTTTACTATTGACATAATGAGGGCATTGTATCTGATGGTTAAGTAATATGGTAGTTTATTTTACTGTTGACATACTGAGGGCATTGTATCTGATGGTGAAGTAATACAGTAGTTTATTTTACTGTTGACATACTGAGGGCATTGTATCTGATGGTTAAGTAATATGGTAGTTTATTTTACTGTTGACATAATGAGGGCATTGTATCTGATGGTGAAGTAATAGGGTAGTTTATTTTACTGTTGACATACTGAGGGCATTGTATCTGATGGTGAAGTAATAGGGTAGTTTATTTTACTGTTGACATAATGAGGGCATTGTATCTGATGGTGAAGTAATATGGTAGTTTATTTTACTGTTGACATACTGAGGCATTGTATCTGATGGTGAAGTAATACAGTAGTTTATTTTACTATTGACATAATGAGGGCATTGTATCTGATGGTTAAGTAATATGGTAGTTTATTTTACTGTTGACATAATGAGGGCATTGTATCTGATGGTGAAGTAATACAGTAGTTTATTTTACTGTTGACATACTGAGGGCATTGTATCTGATGGTGAAGTAATAGGGTAGTTTATTTTACTGTTGACATAATGAGGCATTGTATCTGATGGTGAAGTAATATGGTAGTTTATTTTACTATTGACATAATGAGGGCATTGTATCTGATGGTGAAGTAATACAGTAGTTTATTTTACTGTTGACATAATGACATTGTATCTGATGGTGAAGTAATAGGGTAATTTACTTGATATGTGAATATATGCAATTCACATAATGGGATATTGTATCCAATGGTTAACATAATATGGTAATTTATGTGATTCTTCAATATGGTAATCTAGTTTGCAAGGGTAAGATTGCTGGAATTTGGCATAACATAAGGCTAGCAGGGATGGACATATGAGAGGATGCATCCGTCGTGTATATAACCAGCACGCAACAGGTACAGTCAGATTTCATATCCTTTCTACATGTGCTAAGGAAGACTGAGCACCTATGGGTTTGCCCAGAATGCAATGATGTTGATTCTGTTCAACAATAACAACAATAATAAAAAATACATAAGGAAGGAAATTGGAGACAGAGATGAAAGGAATAAAGATGACATGGACAGATACTTGCAATGATGTGGACAGATACTTGCAATGATGCTACAAGTCAGGGAGATCTGGCATGAATTTCTTGAAGCCCTCTACGCCACACTGTGCTGAAGGACAGTCAATGGATAAAATGCTAAAAGTAAACACTATCACGCGGCTTCAAAACATAATGTGAATGTTGTTCTAATAACCACTGTAACCTGTTAATCTATGTTCTAGTATCTCTGAGAATGGAATAATCACTAGACTTACCTATTACTCAGCAAAGCACCTAGAACCATCAAACTGTCCTCCATCAGGGTAACTATCTCTGATGTTGAATCACCTGGAATTATGCCACAGTAAATTAGAAATTATTTTACGCATTTCATTTTTATTAGAAAAAAATAAGAATCTATTAGTGTAGCAGTAACAGACAATGTATACAGCAAAAATCTTCATACAGGCTTTAATAAAAATACTGAAAACATCAAAACGGGATGACACACTTTCCTATCTCATAACGTTATGTTTTTCATTATCTTTTCTCACTGTCTTCCTCAGCTTCTTGCCCTCTCTATTTTTCTTGTTGTCATGATACTTTAAATCAAAGTCAATTGTTTTTGCCTGTCAAAATTATGTTTATCAGCTCTACTCATGCATTTATTTAGCTGTCCATTAGATTCCTAACATTTTTCTAAGACACACATCTCTGCTCATCATAACTACCCTTCACATCCTTCAGGATCATATATCTTAAGTCTGTTCAAGTCAAGCTCTCCTGTCTTGTGCCATCCATTCTTCTCTCCATGTTTTCTTTATCATTTTTTAAAGCCTCATCTCCAGTTCCCTTCTTCTTGAGTATTTTATTTCTCCTCTTTTGCTTTCACCCCAGAATACAGACCTTTCAACACATTCTCAAAAAACTGCCCAGGCCACAATGAACTACAACACCAGACCTGCCCAGAGGGTGCTGAACTCAGGCAGAAGCTATGGGGCTGCTGAGCTGACCTGGAAAGGACTGTGGACATTGTCCTGGCAATAGGCCGGCAGATTTAGCATGACTACAAACTGAACACAGAAGAAGAAGCATTGCTTTTACCTATTCAATTCCAGACATTGCAACACTTTCAAGTGCTTTACTCAATTTATTGCAACACTATCAAGTACCTTCTTCAATTTATTGCAACACTATCAAGTGCTTTCCTCCATTTATGTCAATTTCCAAGAATAACATCTTTACCTTACCTCTTGCCTGGCTCTTGCCATCAGTTCTACACTGATGATCTTATCATATACCACTTCAACCATTATATTTTGGTGTTTGTCAAAGTCTCTTTATGCATTTATATTTCCCTCTATTTCTCTTACCCTCAGGGTTTTAGACAAGGACTGTCTTGTAAAGCTATCAACTGTTGACCTCAATGTGTGTCTTATTCAACACTTATGGCTGTTCCTCACAAAAAGCAGTGATACAAAGGTAAAGGATGTCTTACAGTACTAACTGCCTTAGGGGAGTGAAGTGTTATAGACTTCACTTAACCAGCTCCAGCATTGTAAGGTGGAGTAACCAGTTCCCTTCATCACTGTATTTACCTTTCCTAACTCACAAGCAGAGTCAGGTACCCATTTTCAGCTGGGTAGACTGGAGCGTGATGCCATCAAGTTTTGATCCCAGCACCTAGTAACTGTGAGCTGAGAAGCAAGTGCTCTAACTGCTAAGCCAATGGCATGCTCATAGCAGTGATAGCTGTCAGTAAATAAAGGTGAAATACAATGTAGTATTTACATAAATCCTGATCACCATAAGTCTTAATATTAAATAGCAGATAACTTTGTCAATCAATCAATCAATACCCTTTAGCTCCCCAAGGAGCATAGGCCTTCAACAAACATATGCTAAGTCTTCCTGTCCTGTGCCATCCGCTCAAGATCTTTCCATGTTTTCCTCATCAATTTCACTTCTGTATCCAGTTCTCTTCTATATGTGTTTTTTTGTCTACCTCTGCCTCTCTTTCCGTGTGGATTCCAGAACAAGGACTGCCTTGTAATACTATCAACAGGTTTCCTCAATGTGTGTCCTATCCATCACCAGCATCTTCTTCTCAGCTCTTGTCTGGTTCTTGTCATCAATTCCACATTTGTGACTTTGTCATACCATTTCAGTCCTTCTATTCTACGCAAGCACCCGTTTATAAAAGTCTGTAGCTGTTTAGTTGTTGTTTTTGTTGTTCTCCATGTCTCAGAGCCATTCAATAGGACCACATTTGAGTTGAAGATTTTTATTTTCATGTTGGACTTGATTTCTCTTGACCTTCATATGTTTCCCAATGCAATGAAAGCTCCTCTTGCTTTTTTGTATTCTTATTTTGATATCATTGTCTGTCCCTCCAACTTTGTCTATATTACTACCAAGATATGTGTATGATTCTACATCCTTTAGTGGTGTTTCTTGAAGTTCAATCTTTTTATTATTTCTTGCATTTATTCTCATAATCTTTGTCTTTTCCCTGTGTATTTTCAGGCCCACTTGATGTGACCTCTCATCGAGAATTTTCATTTTCTCTTGCATCTGATTATGGTTATGGGACAGAAGAGCCAAGTCATCTGCAAAATCCAAATCATCAAGCTGTTTAGTCAGATTCCACTGAATTCCAATTTCTGTTGTGTGATGTCGATGTTTTCATAACCCAATCTATTGCTAGTAAGAAAAGAAATGGAGATAAGAGGCATCCCTGTCTCACTCCTGTTCTTATCCCAAACGGTTCTGTAAGTTGTCCTTCATGAAGAACTCTACATGTCATGTCTTCATATGTCTTCCTTATTAAGTTAATGATCTTCATGGGAACTCCATAATGCCTCATCAGTTTCCAAAGTGATTCTCAGATAACGTTGTGTAAAGAAATAAATCCAAAGAAGAATGAGCTAGCAAACTTTATTTTAAAAGGGTTGAAAACTTGGGTGTGGAGTGGGGGAGAGAAGAGAAGAAAAGTAGGCAAGCTAAAGAGAACCTGGGGTGGAATGGTAGAAGTGAAAGCCAAAATAACCAGAACATCATGGGCAGAGCTAAGGAAAAAAGCCAGGAATAGGAATTCATGTTACGGGTGGAAAGGGTTGACAACGATGATGATGATGATGCTGCATACAATGATTATAATGTGTAAAGGAAAGTGAATGAGGATTTTGCATTCACATAAATCCCAACCATCTCATGTTTCACCTTTAAGCAACAGTTCTCCTCTGGCCTTGAAATTGCCAAACTGGAATGTCTGGGTACTCCAGTCATTGACCACCTGTTTCAACTTGGCCTCAATATCTTTCTCCTTCACCGCAGAGATACAAATGTCCTGAGGATAATGACAGAACATATTTTCACACATTAGGTATTAGTGCTTCTAACAATTTGTATCGACTCATTAAAATGAATATCTGATATTTATACATCTCTGAAAACTGTAAACTATGAGATGACCTTCAGTGTTTATTATTGTACAGTTAATCAGCACCTCTGGAAGATTTGTTTGTTGATGTTTCTGGAAATACTAGAAATGTCTCTCTCTCACTTCTTGTAGTTCCAAGTGGAACACAGGGCTTCAACAGCTGCTGACCAAATATTTCTTTTTTTAATACTATTTTTCAACTCCGCTCACGATAGTCTGCTCATCTAAGCTTCCTCTCATTCCATGCAGAGAAATTGTCTTTGTTGACAGAAAGTTTGTCAGCAGCTTGGCTTCTAATATCTGCCTTTTATTATGCTGCATCATATACCTCTCTTTTAAGGATTCTTCAGACTGGGGCTATTAGTAGTTACAATGTTTCCTGATTATGTAACATATTGTTCATGTAGCCTTGGGACATTTCCCTACCTCCAAAACCTGATTCTCATTTTGCTTTATTTGTTTAGCCTCTCCCCTATGGTCTTTACAGTTTGTTTGCACAAGGCTCCTGCTGGCAAAACTCATAATTTCTACAAGTATGTGAGCCATCCATCAACTTTAAGGTATGGCAAAAATGGGATGGAATATATATGTAATCAGAATTAATATCTGCTAAATTAAACCTTTTTTTCCAAGCCCAATCTGGTATTTCTTAGAAAAAGTTGAGTCGGCAGTCAAAATTCCTTTATACTTTCTCTGGACAAAGTAATAAGTCTCCTTAATAGAGGATAATAATCAGTTGGGGGGCACCTGAGTTGAATTACCTGCATTACTGGCTTTGGATGATTTAATCATGCAGTTGAAGATTTTTTTTTGGAGGGGGGGGGGGGGGGGGGGGTTAAGTTTCTACAGCATCAAATAGCCAGCTCCACACCCAATCCTACTTAGTCGCCTTCTATGACATGGCTGATAGCACATGGGCAAAAGGGACAGCTGAAACAAGGACAGTGATATGAAAATAAATGGGTGCATGCACAGAATAGAAGGATTACAATGACAAGATCACAAATGTGGAACTGATGACAAGAACCTGACAAATACCAGCGAGTAAGATTTTATTCTCAATAACATACAACTCACTTCAATATCCTCCTTGTACTGCAGAAGGGGAGCCTTCATCAAATCCCTGAGAAGGAATCCCTCTGACTCTACATCAAAAGTGTGGCCAGTGACCTGAGCAATCCTCTCCCAATGGCGTTGCTGCATGGCCTTGTTTGCCATCATCTCCAGGAGAGGACAACTCTCATTAAAGTCATCAATAGTTTTTCGTAAATCTTCATATGCTTGCCACTCTTTCAGAGCTTTGGGCAGCTTGCGGCATCTGACGTGGGAATAGAGAACAAATTTTGTATCAGACAATTCTATATTTTAAACTGTTTAAACTATAAATATTTTCAGTGATAAAGAAAGTTTGTCTCAAATAAATGATGAGTAAGCTGTAAAAGTTTGATCAAACCTAATTATTTATGCTCAGTAAACTTAATGAATTTGGTCAAAGTTTTGCATTTACACTGTAAACAAAATCATGCATGCTTGCTCAAATGTACTGTGGTACATGTGAATAAACTGTAAACATGTTGAATCAAACTAACTTAATGCTAACAACATGGATGTAATAAAAGTAACCCACTTTAGAGGGCTTTTCTTCCGACCTTCAGAGTAAAACCTATAACGCTCTGCATCAGTAGATAAAGCACATCTACTGCACCTTATTCAAAAACTTCAGAGATAAAGCAGTCTCCACATTCAAAGTTGGCTGTTGTCTCCAATAATTTCTGTTGTATTCTTTGATGATATACTTAGGCTATATTTGTCAACCTATTTTAATTTCCTTTCACCTTACAGCTCAGTAAAAACAAACATAGGTGATGTGCTTTACTGGGACAGTCACTAGACAAGAGCCAGTGCAACAAGCAATGAGAAGAAGATGCTGGCAATGGAAAGGATACACATTGAGGAAACATGTTGATAGTATTAATAAGCAGTCCTTGTTCTGGAATCCTCAGGGAAAGAGAGGCAGAGGTAGATGAAAAAGATATGTGGAGAAGAGAACTGGAGAGAGAAGTGAAAATGATGTGGAAAGAACTTGTGTTGATGGCACATGACAGTAGGACATGGCATATGTTTGTAGAAGGCCTATGCTCCTTGGGGAACTAAAGGGTATTGATTGATTGACTTACTGGGACAGAGGATTATGTTATTGTCACAAGACCTTCAGCAGGAACAACCACAAGAAAACAGATAAGGAAGAAACTGAGAACTAAGTTAAACACATACAAATTAAATAACAAATGTTATTCCCACTTACAGCAATGTTTAGATTTATGTTATGTTTATATTATGCCATGCCTCTGTTGTACAACATGATCAATGTGAGACTGTACATGAAGCTGGCAATGTTATCATATAAAACAAATTGCCACAAAAAATACCACTGTATGAGCATGTGAATGTTTGGTGTAGGCTTCTTGTAAGGGACCAACAGCAGTGGTGGCTCTAAGTTCCATAATGAGAGCAAAGGATGATGATGATGATGATGATGATGATGATGATGATGATGATATGCCCTGTGTAGTTCCTGAGGGTTTCTGATGTGACAAAGAACAAACAGGACTTACTGTACTCTCAGGCTTGTTACATGTTACACAAGATGACTAATATGAGGTTGTGCCTGGAGCTGACAACCTCATCATGTCAAATAAATGACAACAGAAACCACCACTGTAAGGACATGAATACTTAGTGCAGGCTTCCTGCAATGGGACCAGCTACAATGGCAGTACCATACTCTGTAATGTGCAATAAGGAAAATGATGGAAATTATCAAATGACTGATATATATATAAATATATATATTGTGCTGACCTGTTTTGGAAGTCCAGCAGTTCTGAGTTGATCTTGTCAATGTCAATGTCAGACCATGGGATGTCCTGGTAGTCACTGACTTTCTCAAGGACAGTATTGTAGAGCTGGTAGAGCTTCTGGAGAAGATTCAGCTCCTTCTTGATCCTCATCAGGTCTGGGTACTCGGTCACTGGCAAACCAAATAGCTCCTCACCACCAGAGTAGGTCACATATTTACGCCACAACTCATCAAATCGAACCTGGAAGATGTTGAGGCGATCAGATGCCTCACGGGGTGGTATACCTTCCTCCATTGGCCCACTGTTGAAGCAGATTAGTTTGTTCAAATTACTATGCTTTTGTTCTAATGTTTAATATGATGTCAACAAATTTTGCTTTGTGAAAAAGAGTTAGCAGCCAATTTAGACACTTATATAAGTTGTTTCTGCAACCTAAATATCAGCAAATACGTTTGTATGTGTAAAGGTGTGTATATGTGGTATTAGTACATTTTCATCTTTTTCATACAGTTTCAGACATCAACATGAATGTGTTTAAAGAAAGCAGTGGTCAGCCTGAGCTTGATGCTATCTACATACAATTAGTTCAGGAATCCTACTGGTGACAGCCATATGTGCTTTCTGTGTGTGTATGTCTCAATGCTAACAATCTGTCCTAATGTTAATCACCAGTATTTTTTGCTTTGTGCCATATGGCGAGTGACGTATAAAATGTGCTTATGATACAAACATTGAGGAAAGAGCTGAAGCATTTCATGAGCTTGTTGCCAGAAATCATCTTCATCATGACGTAACAGACATAAATGGAGAAGCTGAGAGAAAATAATAGAATATTTACAATTGTTAGGGTGAGAGAAAGTGTAAAGGAGAAAGCCATCAGGATCAGTTGACTTGCAATAAACAACAGTTTTAAGACCAGCACAATCCCCACAGTCATGTCAAGAATGACAGACTCAAATTTTGTCTTAACATACCATTCCCATTGCTTGGTGGTGAAGAAAATTGTCTTTCATCATTTGCTTATTCTTTGTTCTGACCCTGAGACACATAAGGTGATGTCTCTAGTGAGTACATGGCCCTACATATTTTAGCACTAAGGCTTGTCATTGCCATAGATGTTGCACGTCTGTCTGTGGTTCACACGCAAGATTTTTTTCATTTCTGAAATGTACCTATGTTATTAGGGAGCCCTTTAGTTGTGAGTATTGGATGGAATCTTTTCTATGCTACTGTCTGTAAAAAGTCTGGCATAACTTATGCTGGGGAAATAGGTCAGCGTATGTCTGACAGACATTTCTCACATGACTAATAAACCAGTTGTTGTTCATTTTGACAGTACTGATTATTCTAGAACTTTCAATATTCAAGTCACCAATATCAGCTCCTGTACTACTGATGATATATGACTTAACTTTTATTTAAAGAGTCCCCCATTTCATTGAATTTCTGCCATCAGGTAGTTGTTTACTTTATTAGTGACTTCCTCCTTTCTGTCAACATTTTTTTTCTCTCCTATTTTTCAGTTTGTTTCTGTATTTTATCCTGTTTCTGGCCGTCTCTAATTTCATATATTTCTTCCCTAACTTTCCATTTTTCTACTGACATCTATTACCCTAGCTTTGACTTTCTGTTCTTGTTTGTGGTTACCATTTTTATGAGATGGTAATGGTTTAATGTCATACATAACATTTACATTAGATCATGTTTCTCATTTACTCCATTTATTTATTTCAGCTGACATGCCTTCCCATGTTTTTGTAATTAGTTTCTTTGCATTTATTTTTCTTTCTTGTTAAGTATCTTTATTACATTAATTTATTTTGTACTCTGCCTATCTGCTGTGTCTACTGGTATTGTCCAAAAACCTTTAATATTTGTCATCTGTCTCCTGTTTGTGACTGTGGCTGACAAATGAGTTAGGGATGGCAAAGGGAGTGAGGAAGGGAAGTTGTCACCTGACCTAATAAAGCTGAGACTTAGTGTAAGTGAAGTCTCTAACAATTGACTCCCCTACAGCAGTATCTGCTATGTGACTAACTTTATTATCAGTTTTACAGCAGCCCCTTTCATTAGTTATACATATTTAATAATATCTTATCTGCCTTGCCTGGCTTCATTCTCATTATTATTCTCTTGTCAGCCCTTATGAAACAAGGAGCCATGACAACAGCTAGAACCTCTGCAGGAAGCCTACATTAAAGCAAGCATGTGCTCTGACAGCTGTAGTTTCTGGACTTATGTGTATAGCCACCATTGTGTCACCTCTTGCCTAAGGAAGAAGTATTCCTATTCCATCTGTTATCTCCTTAGAGACCTCCAGAAAACCCACAATGCCCTGCCTGGCTTCAGCTGAATGTATTTACCAAGTGTCATATGAACTGACAAACTCATTGCTGTCTTGAATGAACTGCTCAACTCCAGCAAGAAGGTCAGCCTTGAATCTGGGTTGGATCTCCAGAAGGTGCTCCTGGACAGTTTTAGCCTGTAGAGATCAATAGTCCAAATTAAATTATTCACATATTTCTCTGTGTCTCAGACATACACACCCCTCACACAGGAAATATTCTGACAGAATGACATTGTCCAAACTAATTCTAATAATAATAATAGCCCCTTCAGTCATAACTGACAATGGGAATGCACCTCTGAGGTGATAGCCATCAGCTGCTTATTTTCCTGGTGTTCCTTTCGACATTTTCTCCTCTCTTCTGCTTGCTGTGAGAGCTTCCTTTCACCAATGTGAAGTGGCGCTGTAGATAGCATCACCACTTAGTGCAATCAGCAGCTTCATCCTCCCAGGTTGCTGGATTTATGTCCAGTGCCGTCATGTCTCTCTTGCACACATCTTTGAATCTCAGCAATAATTATTTTATGTGAAATAAAATGTATGTTTCTTGAACACATATTCCATAATGTATTGACTTCATGCAAGAGATAACTAGCTTGTAATTTCTGCAAGACATGTCAACAGAAAGTTTCTAGTTTGTAACTGTTTGCGTTCTACTTTTTGTTTATTCAAGTATAAGTTTCAAGCTATGATTGTTGTATGTTTCAGTAATACGTTTATAAGCGTCCCATTGGCAGAGCAGTAGATTCTCATACAGTGGCGTCACGCTCCAGCATACCCTGTTGTAAATGGGTATCTGACTTTGCTCTTGAGATGAGGAAAGAAAAGGCTGCAAGGAAGGGAACTGGTCATGCCACCTCTCGATGTTGGACCTAGTATAGTGAAGTCTCTAACACTTCACTCCCCTATGGCAGTATCTCCTATAGGACTACCTTTACCTTTAACAAGTTTATGATTGATCAATGTTTACATACATCTCTTATGATATGCTCAGTAAAGTCAGTAAAGGAGATGTGTGCTCAGTAAAGTCAGTAAAGGAGATGTGTGCTCAGTAAAGTCAGTAAAAGAGATGTGTGCTCAGTAAAGTCAGTAAAGGAGATGTGTGCTCAGTAAAGTCAGTAAAGGAGATGTGTGCTCAGTAAAGTCAGTAAAGGAGATGTGTGCTCAGTAAAGTCAGTAAAGGAGATGTGTGCTCAGTAAAGGAGATGTGTGCTCAGTAAAGTCAGTAAAGGAGATGTGTGCTCAGTAAAGTCAGTAAAGGAGATGTGTGCTCAGTAAAGTCAGTAAAGGAGATGTGTGCTCAGTAAAGTCAGTAAAGGAGATGTGTGCTCAGTAAAGTCAGTAAAGGAGATGTGTGCTCAGTAAAGTCAGTAAAGGAGATGTGTGCTCAGTAAAGGAGATGTATGCTCTGAAAAGTGCTAAAATAGGAGAGAAAAATGGGAACAACAGAAAAGGTCATGATGCTCGGGTCAGTTAACACAGTTTTCTTTTCAAATTTGTGTAAAAATCTCCTATTCACCCGATTATGGGTTAAAATTGGAATAAATGGAGACTATAACGGCTGAATTCAGTTGTTGTCATTTGTTTACTGATTCTCCCTAATCATTAATTCCTTGTGATGTGGGTAATAAGCTTCCTTTTCTCTCTTTCTCTCTATTTAACACACATATATACACATACCTGCACATAATGTAACTACCGCCCAACCTGTATATAATATAACCAATGCCCAACCTGTACATAAAATGACTTTGTCCAAGCTGTACATAACATGACTACTGTCCAACCTCTATATAACATTACCAGTGTCCAACCTCTACATAACATGACTATTGCTCAACCTCTATATAATATTACAGTGGTTACCCAGAAATAGAAAGTGTGGAAAAATTGTTGCTGACACCAGCTGGGTTGTGTCAAGATAAATGGACAAAAATATAAGGAATTTACATAAAGGTTAAATTTTAGCTGATAACCTTCATATAATGTAAAAGACGCAAAAAATATAAGGAATTTACATAAAGGTTAAATTTTAGCTGATAACCTTCATTTAATGTAAAAGACGCACACAAAAATAGAAGAAATTTGCATAAAGGTTAAATTTTAGCTGATAACCTTCATATAATGTAAAAGACACAAAAAAATATAAGGAATTTACATAAAGGTTACATTTTAGCTGATAACCTTTATATAATGTAAAAGACATAAAGATCATAATTCATTCTATTTGATCCACAAGAGGTGTTCAATGGCAAGTTATTCTGGTAGATGCTACAGTTCTTGGTGTCTTTGTTACTTTAGAAAGGTATCTTTATGATCTTGAGCATTTTATTATTTCACACAGCTTCTACTGAATTACTCTTGTATTCTAAGAAGTCTAATATCCTTCTTCAAATGTATTTTGTTTAAATTAATAATATTTGAAATGTCTTGATAAATGCATGTACATTTAATTTTTGCTGAGTCTAATATATTTTTGGTTTAAAATGTACTGATAAAACTCATCTTTCACTTTCCTTTTTTTGTTCCCTACAGAGCATGAGGTCACAGCTACAGTTGGTGTCCATGCAAGAAGCCTACACCAAATCATTGTTTGCATTCCTGCACTAGTGGTTACAGTAGAATTTGCTTACATGGTGAGGCTGCTAGTCTCATGATAATAAAATTAAGAATACACTATCTTCTGCTTTAAATTTATAAAACTGCACATCCAGCGCCCTCCTTTATATATATATATATATATATATATATATATATATATATATATATATATATATATATATATATATATATATATATATATATATATATATATATATATATATATATATATATATATATATATATATATATATATATATATATATATATATATATATATATATACGTTTGCCATATTCGATTATAAATACATATATGGATATATTTGCCGTATATATATATATATATATATATATATATAAATATATATTGCCCTATATATATATATATATATATATATATATAAGATATATATATATATATATATATATATATATATATATATATATATATATATACATACACATATATATATATATATATATATATATATATATATATATATATATATATATATAGATATATATTTATATATTATTACACACACATATATATATATACCAACACATATATATATATATATATACATATATATAACACATATTATTTATTTCCCATATAGCGGCGTATTATATATAATATATATATATATATATATATATATATATATATATATATATATATATATATATATATATATATATATATATATATATATATATATATATATAAAACATCTTAAATATTGAATAGTACATTATTTGTCCTATTTTCAAAATAATAATAAAATATAAGTGAATCTAGAGCAAAAAAAAACAACTACCAGAATGCTACAGACCTTGATAAGTTGGCACTTAACTCTTTGACTCCGGAACAATGCTCAAAGTGTTGGTCAGATTTGATACCCGTGCCAAAACAACGCTCTGAGAGTTGTTTTTAGTCTATCACGAATTTACATTACGACACAGGGTGGAAAATAATTCCTGAGTCAAAGAGTTAAACAAAACAAACAGATTTCAATGGTCTGATAAAAGTGGTAGCTGATGGAAAGAACCAGACAAAACACCAAGGGACCATGAGGTGAGGAGAAGATATTAGAACTAGATAGAGTGTGAGACTAGCCGATAGCATTACATGGCAGGACTTGCTCTGAAATCCCCACAGTAAGACAAATAGAGGGAGACTGACAAACACGTTAAGATGGGACCTGGAGACAGACAGGAAAGTAATAAAACATGATGGCACCAGACAAGATGGCATGGCATGGCATGTGTTGAAGGTTGAGGCTCCACAGGGAGCTGATGAGTCATGAATGAACGAATAAACGAAGGTATGATTGAACGAACAAACAAACAAGAATATAGTAAATATTGTCTTGTATATTAAATATAATAATCATTACCTGTTAACTCTCAGGACACTAAATACAGTGTAGTATAATGTTAGATAAATAGGTCAACAACTATTATATGATGACATTACAAAATACGTCAAAGCCACTACTTTAGCAAAATTTGCAGAGATTTTATTATAAATGTAGCAAGAGGGGGGCAAGTATCCATATCAAAATTATTACTTTGACACTCTGACTAATATTTCTTTTCACAAGATTTTGTATTTTAAATATTGTATTTAACAAACATACTTATAATATATACTATAAACAATTAATAACTGTAATTTGAGGTGTTAGGTTTGTAAACAATCTTGCAAATTATCTTTTCTCAACATAATCAGGGTACCATGTATATTACATATTACTCGTTAGAGATCTTGCACATATCTACTCCCACCATAAATAGGGTAGTGTTCATTACATGTTAGAGATCTTGCAATCATCCCACCTTAAATTGTTTAGTGTAAATTACTCGTTAGAGATCTTGCAATCATCTATTTCCAACATCAATTGTGTAGTTTATATTACTTATTAGAGATCTTGCAATGAGCTGTTAGCAGTGTATTGTACATTACTTGCTAGAGATCTGTATATTATCTCTGAACTTCATGAGATATGTATATAACTTTTTGTGCACTCTTCTATTTTGACTTGTATCTGTGGTTCCCTTGAACTTGTGCATATAACACGCCATAACTGACTTCTGAGTTACGTCCTGTCACTTAACTATTGAGAAACATCATGTCATCTTTATATGCTGTCAACATTGTTAAAATCTATAACAAGCTATATATGTTAACAGTCAATGAACAGTATCTGAACAGTTTAAAAATGAAGCCAAGTTTAGGTGAACACTTTTGTACCAGTTATTTAAAAAATAAGGAGGTAGAGAAATATAAGAAAGACAGACACTGGCAGAATACAAATTTTGATCAGTGGGGTAATTTACATTAAATATATATAAAGATAAACATTTAGAGGCATTTTAAGAAAATCTATAACCAGCAGATGCCAACTAATTCTCTACTGAAGTAAAAATAATAAATTAACCAAGATAAATTCTCAAAGGAAACAAATGAAAAGTCCAGGGAAAGTGTTTCCCCTCAAGCTAGTTTTTACCTCTGAGTGATATCCAAATTATAATGACCTAGTAAGACAAGATTGTATTGCATAAATGTATATAATAATCAGTCATATCAATAAATGTTATTAACATAGTAAACAAAATGTTTCTTGGTTAGAAACAAATTATTTCAAGTATAATCACTAATATATATATATTTTTGAAACACTTCACGGAGGAAAGTCACATAAGGAAGTTGGATATTGGCAGAAAAGTGAGCATGTTAGTAGAAGGTATAAGCAGATATTGAAAGTAATATGCATACACATATCTTGGCAGCAGTACAGACAGAGTTGGAAGGACAGACAGTAATATCAAAATAAGTATATAACAGGCAAGAGAAGCATTCACTGCACTGGGAAATACATCAAAATCAAAAGAAATCAAGTCCAACATAAAAATACATTCTTCAACTCAAATGTCAAGTCAGTCCTACTGTATGGCTGTGAGACATGGAGAACCAGAGAAAAACAGCAACCAGGAAGTTATAGACTTTCATAAATGGGTGCTTGTGTAGAATAGAAGTATTGTAATGGTACATTAAGGTCACCGATGTGGAACTGATGACAAGAACCAGACAGTTGCCAGTGGAAAAAGAGATGAGAAGACAATGTTGGCAATGGATAGAAAACACAGTGAGGAAATCTACTGATAGAATTACTAGCCAATCCTTGTTCTGGAATCCCCAGTGTAAGTAAAACACAGGGAAGACCAAACAACATTTGGTGAAGAGATCTGGAGACAGAAGAGAAAATAATAGCAATCAGTTGATTTAAATCCACATGTAGGTCACAAGGGAAGCTTTTGGTGGATCTCTAGGTGACCAGGCAGGCAGAGAGAAATTATTTGTAAACTAAGGAAGTATCAGACTAGCCGCCCCCCACTGACATTTAACAGTACAGTATCTCCCAGGATTAAAGATATTTTATCTGTGTCCCCAGTTCAAATCTATGAGTTAGCTTACCAAAATTCACTTTATTCATGAATTATATCAGACAGAAAATATTCTTCTTCTTTTTTCTTTATTTTGTTTGAAGTGAAGTTGACAATCAGTAAAATATCATTTAGTCTGAATTTAACCACTGCTCGGTTGATGGAACTGCACGGAGTGTATTGTCCAGTACAGACAAAAGTTGAATTGTTTGGACATAGAAGTAGTTGCAATGTTTCTGCCTGAGGATGTCTTTGTCTCAGGAGCATGTCACACAAATTTGAGAGTATTTCATGCAGTTTCAGTTGTTTGTCTTGATGGTATTTCATACATATTTTCAGTCTTTCTGCAATTTCTTTGTTGCTTTCACTTTGTGATTGAGGTTATTTGCTTTATGAAATTATTTTTACATATTCTTGTTTGTAAACTGTTAAACAGTATTTGTACATCAAAGTCTGCAAGAATGAATGCAAACCAAAAAGAAGTAGACAACCTTTCATTTTCACTGTGAATGGGAACATGAATTTTTATATTTTTTTAATGAAGTGAGCGGGAAATGTCAGAGTTTATTGCGTAAGGTAACCATCACTTTTGTCAAGAAAGTTAATGTTGAGAGATATTTTTAAACTGTTCATTTTAACGTTGATACTAACTTTCCACCTACTCTGCAGACACAATTTTATCAAGGCAGATTTTAATTAAGAGAGCTCAGCGTTTCTAAAGTAGATCCTCTTAGCTTCTGGATTGCCTACCACATGTTTAGAGGGTATGGTGAACCTATTCATTGCTCCCAATAATGAAGTTCTGATATCCATCAGACATTACATAATGGACAACAATTTGAACCTGACAGCCACTGGATCAAATTAACATTATTATGACTACTAAGAAACTTCTATTTTAACATTTTAGTTACAAACACTACCTTTAACAATCTGACTGCTAATCCAAAGTGTATTTGCCCGTGGTACAGCCTGTATACAACATGAATAGTCCAACATACCTTAGTTCCAAGTACACAAGTAAATGCTTTGTGAAGAAGTG
The DNA here is from genome assembly GCA_024509875.1 of Oreohelix idahoensis. Lineage (NCBI taxonomy): Eukaryota > Metazoa > Mollusca > Gastropoda > Stylommatophora > Oreohelicidae > Oreohelix > Oreohelix idahoensis. The sequence continues at coordinate 179,603 of JAMPIV010009830.1, read as the reverse complement.
TTCATAGAGTTGCCTATACATTTCAAAAACTGGGTGGCTGATACATAAGATACACAGCAGAACAACACAAATATCTAAAACATGTGCACTGATATGTACACCCATGCGGTTGTTAAGCCACAGAAAAACACAGTGCTTTTAAAAAATGAAGCTTACATAATAAAAAGAATACTTGTCAACAGAAAACAATTCAGTATATAGTCACCACCATCACAATTAAAGATTATGTCTTATTTTAAGAAGTAACAATTTCACCTTTATTTTACTATCAAGCGCATGTGAATTCACAGTCTTACCTGAGCAGTCAGCTTCTTCCAACCATACGAGAGGGAGTCAACTTTCTCAGCATTTCCATCACTGAAGAATATGTTGTACTTATTGAGTAAAGCATACGTCTCCTCAATTGGGGTAATAATCATGTCTATTTGGATAGCTTTATCCTTGATGTCATTCAGTGAGGCCATAGCTGAACGGACATCCTCCAGATCTTTGATTGGTCGAGACAAATGTTTCATCAGGTTGTCCACAAACTCATTAATGGAGACCATTTCTTGGCCACACCTCTCATTAAGGGCTTTTGCGTATGCAAGTTTCCAGTTTCTGGTCTCAGTGATCAGAGCCAAGCGGAGTTGTTCTGTGAGGAAGATGACTGAGCCCACACGGAATGAAGGCACTATCTCCTCAATGTCCGTCTCCAGTTTCTGTCAGCAAGAGATAAAGGTGCAACATACAAAGCTATTAATATTTTATTCTGATACTAATTTTCAAATACTCCTTGTCAAAGGACTACATATGTGAGTATGTGGAAGAAGGGTTGACAGGCTGTTGGATGAGTACACCTGTTGTTAGACATGTCAGTATTAGGATAGTTATATGATAGCTTTAAACACATACAGAAGGGAAACCCAAGGCCTGTAAACAGTAAATAAATATTGTGCTTAGCTGGCAGGGAGGATAGTGTGATTCGCTTCCATAGCTAGGCAGGGGTGCCGCACGGAAGGTCCTGGGTTCGATTCCCCGGCAAGCCACTCACGTCTGTTGTTTTTCTGTTGTCTAGTTTTCTACTCCTTTATTATTCACGAGTGCCTGAAAACATACCTTTATGTGTGTAATATTTATTTATATGATAGCTGTAAAATTATTTATGTGCCAGAATAGTATTTCAGACTTTGGTGTCAAATAATTTTTGGGTAAGTATTGTGTTTTGACTGAAAGCTAGATTCATGTTAGCTCATGAAAAAGGTCAATATTGTTCAAAGGACAAAAAAGTATAGTCTGATCCTCAAGGCAGACTTTGATGTGATTGTGAACTGGCAAGCTGTGATACTTGAGGAAGACTGTGATTTAAATTGAAACTGAAAAGTGGTGTTCTTGTGGCACAAGTGTTCAAGCCAAATCATGCAATGCTATGTGAGATTCTACTATGAGAACTTGTTTGAAGTTGTCTGGCCCATTGTTTAATTCTATTTCAGTGTCTGGTATGAAAGGACATACAACTATTTTCAGGTGAGATGTGCCAGTTGAAAAACTGATAATACTGTAATACGAGTTAGCAGCCTGAGTCAAATATGTTGTATAATTGCTAATATGATGTAACCAGCAAGTGGTCAGAACTTGTTTGCCTTTTTTAAATATAGTACAAGTGAGTGTCTGGACCTTAAACCAAGTGTTGGTCACTCATTTGTGTCAAATGTCCTGTATGTGTTCCATATGCCACTAGAGAGTATGTTGACAGTATGAGTAAAAACTAACCTGATTTATCCAACTTGGGACCCTTATCACAACAGGTAAGTGACACTCCTCTTACCAATTAATATCATAAAAACATAAGATAAGTGAATGCTTGCAGGAAGAATAAATGATTGTTATTGTTATGAAATTATTGTTATTGTTAATCAGAATTGATCTCACTGCACTGTGGGCCAACCCATAGGTGTTCAGTCTCCTTCAGCAAATGTCGAAGAGTATGAATGCTAATTGTACCTGTAGCACGCTGCTTGTATGTACGACGGATACATCCTCTCTCGCGTCTATTTCTGCTAGTCCCATGTTTGGTGCCAAACTCCAACAGTCTCAGCCTTGTTGATTCATCCATTGCAGTGTCATTATCCAGCAGGCTATCATTAATTGCCCTTAGTAGTATCTCTCCCTTATCCATGTCAAGTGTCCCCACTATGGGTGCTCTCGAGGCAAGTCTGTCAGCTCTCTCATTGCCTCGCACACTTGCATGACCAGTACAGTAGATCCACACCAGTTCTTCAAGACTTGAGGATTCTATTGATGTTTTCCATTCCTGCCGCAGCCATCCGTTCTGAACTTTCCGAAGCATGGCTTGAGAGTCTGACAATATAACTGCCCTGGTTGATGGAGTTTCAGACAGTCACCTCAGTGCTACAGTAACTGCTTCTACCTCCATTCTCATGCTGGAGGTTGTTGTCATGTAGGCTCCACTCTGTTCAGCGACGACCGTGCCCTTTATTCTCGCAGAGAAGCCTCATCCTGATTTCTCACCATGCACTACAGTTCCATCAGTGTACACAATGGCGTCATCATCCCCAGCATGATCACTTATCAGCTGATTAATCTCCATCTCTGCTTTTCCATTACCTCAAGATCTGCACTCTCTGCCAAGGCTAATGATGACCTGCTGGTAGTTTATCCAGTTCTCCCCTGACTTACTCCACTCTTCCCCTCTGGAGACATTTTCAACCCTGGTCACCTGACCAATCGTAGCCTCTGCCTGTGCCATCCATGACATCCCCCTCTTGATTCTTGCTCCTTTGATGTCAGCTACATTCTCGTGTAGGGGTGTCTTTTGTCGGTGGTTTTGCCTGGGCTTTGCCTGGGCCATCGCATATCTGGATCTAATCGACAGCAATCCAAGCATGTATATTATTGTCACAATGGGGGTTACAACATATCCAGCCCAAAACTAGTCACATTCCTTCATTCTGAATGCATTCCAGTCATTCACATTGTGACACTGACAGCATGAGTATTCCTAGCCCGTACTCGATTACTGAAATCACGAGCTGATGATACAGGAGAAACAAAAGTCTCTGTTCCAATCGCACAGCAGCCATTGTTTTTAAGGCTGCCAGTCCTCGCTTGCACTTCTGTATGATCAGTTCAACATGATATTTGAATGATAGCCAATAATCAAACGTTACTCCCAGATACTTCAGCCTGTCTTGCCTTTCAATGTTCTGCCCATTGAAAGTGATATCTGGAAGGTCTGCTTTTACTATAGAGTTGTTCAAAGAGCACCACATCACACAGGCCTTGTTGGGATTGACCTTTGATCCGCTTTCCTCACACCATTTAGAAACCACCTGTAGTGTCTCTTGTATGCCTTGGTCCATTTCTTGTCTGTCTGAGCCAGTTCTGTACATGAGTATGTCATCTGCGAAAGTTAATGTTCGTCCCAGTCCTGTTGGTTGATAGGTTGCTACTTTTGCTGTGTAGATGTTAAACAGCACTGGTGATAGTGGAGAACCCTGGGGTAGTCCCGGGCAAATGCGCATTGGTTCTGATGTCCAAGTTCCCAAACAAAATACAACTGATCTCTCCATTAAGGCAGCTGCTATCCACCTTGTTATCCAATGGTTTACACCACATGCCATTATACAGTCTATTTGGGTTGCAAAGTCCACACTGTTATAAGCATCCTCTAGGTCAATTGCGACAGCCACCGTTTCTCTTTGACCCTGGAATCCCTCATACACATTGTACGCAAACGTTCCAGCGTTACCCCATGTTGTTTTCATAGGCCTATAGCTACCCTGGGTATCAGGAAGGATGTGTGCATTTTTGAGGTGGCTCATTACTTGTCTTGCAACTATCTTTTCAAGTAATTTACCACAGACATTCTGTAGTGTGATAATTCGATAGCTGCTGAGCAGTGTAGGGTCTTTGCCAGGTTTAGGAAGTGGCTGAAGGTAACTATGTAGCCAGTCTTCCAGCACCTCAGCATTCTGTATGCTGGTGTTGAAATCGCTCACCATATTTATAATGGCTGTGTCATCGAGCTGTTTAATGTGATAGTATAGTACACCATCAGGACCAGGAGCAGGGTTTCTGTTGGTTCTCAATGTGTACACCACGTCCCCTTCAGAAATGAGATTGAAGTATATATGGCCCCTTAAGGCATTTTCCAGAATACTGTCCTTTATTTTCAGGAGGGCATTTTTGTCACCTTTATCTGTTTGCTCCACATAGTGACTGAATAATGCTCTTCCCTTCTCTTTGTCCGTCTTCAGGCTTAGTCCTGTAGAGCTTTTGATATTAGGGATGGGTTTACTTGAACTTTTCCTATTCATTCTTCGATGTAAGGACTAGAATTTCTGTAGGGTTTTCCCGTGCCCACCTGTGTCACAAAGTCCTCCCACACTTTATCCTTGGCCTTCCTTGCCAAGCTCTTGAATCTATTAACGGCTCTTTGCTTTTTCTCCTTCATCTTTTTAACCTCTCCCTCATTCATCATTCTTCTGTTTTGTGCTTTACGCCATTCCTTTGTTGCTCTTTCCTTTTCTATCCATGCTTCCTCCACTGTCTTATTCCACCAGGGAGGTTGGGTGAAAGGTGTTCTCGCTGTCTTTTGTTTGGCATTTTGACACAATGTGTGTAAAGGGTTGTTACAGTAAAAAACTCACTTTTAATTCCTTAAGGAGCATGGAAACTTCACTACAACTGATTCCCACATGCATTTTTTCCTCTCAGCTCCCCCCCCCCCAACATTGTTTATTTAAGCTGTTGTTCTTCCTGATACTCTCTGTTAATGACACTGAACTATTTATTGTGCAGCAGACATGGGTTTATCAGCAGTGTCTATGTACACTTAACTTGGACTGAGTGAATTGTGTTTACATCAGGGGTCCCCAAACATTTTTAGTCCTAAACATTCCATGGAGTCCTTGATCCTTAATAGACCCCTGGCACACACAAAAATGAATAAAATAAGGTAGTCATTACAGAGTCATAATAAATTAACATTACCTTTTTAATCCAGGGTTAAATTCTTTGACGAAACGCAAATGGCTGATGTGAGTGAAGTAACATGGTTCAGTACCCTACATGTACACTATTACTTGTGTTTGGAGTACTCCCTAATGAATATACTATCTGACATGGATTCATCAATTTCCTTTGTGCTCCTTATAGAGCATGTAGCCACCCACTGGAGCTGGTTCCCTTGCAGGAAGCCTGCACTAAGAATCCACATGCTCTTGCTGCAGTGGTTTTTGTGGCAATTTGTTGTTCATGATGAGGGTGTGGTCATTCTATTCTTTCTTTGTCTCCTCACAGACCCCTGGCAATTACACTGGGCCTTACAAGGACTCCTTGTGTTTAATTCATCATGTACCAGAATGTTGAAATACAACAAATTTATGAGAAACAATTAATCGAATTCACAACTCATTAACTTAACACATTAACTACCGTGAGCCGGTGGGATCGGATTTTGAAATCCTATCATTTGGACCGCGAGCCGCTCAGAGCGTCGATCTAATTTTAGTAATAAAACGAATGAAAAATGTACTGAAACAGTTTCTGATCTGGTTCGAGATTTTAAGTTGCCACTGGAAAACAAATTCCCAAAGCATGGTTGTTGTAGAACACTGGAAAATTGATATTATGTTCATATTTTTCAGCATTTTGGGTTAGTTACCAAATCGTGTAAAACTGTTTACCGTGGCAACTAGTGATAGGACCACAAAAAATGCTTGTACATCTCGTGTAATGGCTGAATAGGCTAAAAACTTGTTTCAACAATTGACTGATAGATCTAGCGACGAGGACAAGAGTGAAAACGGCATGCACATTGATTGAAATAGTGATTTTGATAGAGATGGGGCGCAAGCAGTTATAATTGTGAAAATATTGCAAGTCCTCAGCCATCGGAGGGCCGTTAAATAGCAACAACCTCTATTAGACTTACAAATGATGCTTATTGTTATAGTACATTCATTTATCTTTAAAATGGCGTGTAAGTTCATAAAAATATGTAAACAATTACGAAAACTACAGCTTACTTTGTGCAAACACCTATAGGGTGAAAATGGGGAAAAAATGTAATTCGGCCACAGTGTGTTTTTCAATTCGGTAGTTAATGTGTTAAGTCCTACGGATATGATCCATCATGTATGTCTGTATATTCAAATTTATAATAAAAAAAAGTATTTATGCTTATTTCAACAAATATGGATCATTTCATAAGTGGGTGAATGGTTTATAAGAGAGGTTTCATCCTAAAATAGATATTCTGTCTTAAAACAAAACCAAAAAACAAAGTATAATATTTAGTACTAGCTGTAAGCGTTGCTCTGGTTTTTTTCCTAGTAACTGTTTAGGAAACTTATGAAATGTCAAAATCAAATTATAATATTTTGATATTCGAGTGAAATTTAATTTTAATTTAAGTTAATGACTAACGCTTTAAGTGACTATCCTCGTGCCTTGTTTACAGTAATTGCAAATGCAAGCCACACAAAATACTGTTATTCCTTATGGTTCTACCAGAAGAGTGATTTCACTTTTGCTTTTCACTTTGCTTCCGAGTTTTTCCAAAATATTCTTATTTCTTATGATAGATTCGCAAAAGCAATTTTATTCTGCTTCCGAGTTTTAGCAAGAAACAAATTAATAAGGCACATTTTCCCTTTCCAACCTGGCGCACCAAGAAAGAATAGTCCAACTCATCCTTTTTTAACGTTCTTACTACTGTTTTTCGTAGCACCTTCTTTTCAAACATATATACGAGGTGTGTTCAAATGAAACCCGTCCCAGTGGCTTTATAACAAATATATGTAAGGTACATCAGCAGGAGTAGTAGAATTAAATACAGCAATTGTTATGAAGCAAGTACTCACTGGGGTCCTTTATAAATAGTCACCATAGGCATTCAGATACGCATCCCACTGCTTGGGTAGACGGCTGATGCCGTCCGAGAAAAATGACTTTGATTGCTTATTGAACCATTTGGTCACCGAGGCCCTTACGTCTGTATCGGAGTCAAATCGTTGTCCCTTTAGAAAATTTTTTAAGGGTCCGAACAAATGAAAGTCACATGGTGACAGATCGGGGCTGTAGGCTGGGTGTGGCAGAACGTCCCACATTTTCCTTGCTATTGCTTCCTGCACAATGTTCGCAACATGTGGACGAGCATTGTCGTGCAACAGAATCACACCACGCGAAAGCATGCCGGGTCGTTTATTCTTGATGGCTATATGCAGGTTGTCTAGTGTGTCTTTGTAGCGGATGGCATTGATGTTCTCGCCAGGCTCTTTAAAGTCTACCAATAGAAGGCCTTCATGGTCAAAAAATGCGGTCAGCATAACCTTACCGGCGGAAATTTGTGACTTGAATTTTTTGGACGGATTCCTTATCACACCGGCCATTATTTTAATGGTCTGCAGCACAACCAATGAATACTAGGAGAATGAACACTTACACACTTGTACATTCGTATGTGCTTATTACGTCAGATGTGACGTCATTGTGCTCCTCCTACGAATGTCCACTTGGCGCAGCATGGTCGGGTTTCATTTGAACACGCCTCGTACATTACTGCTTGTAAAAAAAAACATTATTATTTTCTATCATACATACTTCAGATATAAAAGACAGTGATTGTGTTGAGTCGTATTATTTAAACAGAAGTTTCTAATTTTGGTGAGACACGACTCATTCATCCGAGACACATGGATAATGCCTGTTATATTAAGACACATGTCTAAATAAAGATCTTTCGTTTTGGTGTATTGTTTAGCTTTGAGCTAGTTTATTTTATTAAGGGCCAAATATAAAACTTAAATATTGCCTTACTTTGGCAAGGCGCGCCCCGTTTGAGACTGGCACATGTAGAATTATAGAAGACCCTTCGGCTCAGCAATGTGATAAAGACCCTCTTCTTTTACAAAAAAAATTGCAGTCTGTTTCAGTTATGAAATGCTTAGTCTTCGAATTACTATTTGATTACTATAGTAATATTTGGTAAATGAACAGAAACTGTTTTGTAAAATGTAATTAAATTTGATTTAAAAAGTAATAACTTTTAAATACTAAAACAAAGTAATTTTTTTAAATTTTCGCATAAAGCATTAGTGTTTGTTTAAATAATTTAAATTGCTATGTAAAATAAAAAAATCTAGAGTTGTAAATTACGACCTTTTAATAATAATGTTACCATTTTCATTGTTCCCCTTGATTCATAATTTTACCATATGGATTGCTTCCCTTGAAAACATCGGTAGAAACATTGTTACCTAGACATTTTCTAAATTTTAGTACTAAGCGGGGACGAAGGTTTATTTTTTAAAAATTCTAAAGCACGTCAAAACGAATGAATGCATAAATCTGCTTTGTCAATCAAAATAAACATACATTCAAATGAATTGAATATATATTTGACAAAAAGCCACCAGCTTATTATTTTTTTTAACCAAAGCGGTAAAAACCAAATTATGTGACCTGGCAACCTGTGAACAAATTACTTCCATTTAAACGGTCCTTCAACGATCATAGCTATGTAATAATTGTGTTTTCTGCAACAACTAAAGATGTTACTATAAAAGAACTTAAAAATAATTGCAACAGGAAAAAAGCAACTGCCGAGTGAATTTGGTTTTTACATATGTTGGTATAGTTATTTAAACAACCAGACTAAAGCCAGGCATTTTCTAAATTTTAGTAGTAAGCGGGGACGAAGGTTTATAAAAAAAGGAATTCTGAATCACCGACATACCATAAGTGAAAGCTTATGAATGCATAAGTCTGCTTTTTCAATCAAAACAAACATACATTAAAATTTTGACCACGCATTTTAAAAATGATGTAAAAAAAAAAATAATACCATGTCAGATTTTCATTAAGATTTAACACGCACAGTGGATGTTCATGCTCAGAGAACCTTCATTGGTTTTAATATATGTATCGATACAACTCTGATCGAATTTGAAACCGCTTGGCCAAATGTGTGTCATTAAAATTACATAGTTAAAAAAAAGGAAGTGCTAGAGAAAACTTTTTTTCTTCTAATTCCTATTAAAGTAAAAATGTTTAGTTAAACATTTGTAATTATCTTGTAAAATATGCAAACATATGGTCATTAATACTTACTTACTTAGTCGTTCCCCTTCTACCGTGAGGTGTAGAGGTTTGGAAGAGAGAGCGCCAGACCATTCTATCAGCTGTCTTCTTCCTGGCCTGGTTCCATTCTAGTCCTCGGTCCTTCAAAGATTGTCTAATGTTGTCCTCCCAGCGGACTCTGTGTCGTCCTGGAGGTCTGGATCCCTGGCTCTTTGTTTCCCATGCTTGTCGTGGTAGCCGATCTTCTCCCATTCTGCAGACATGGCCAAACCCTCTTAGTTGGGACTGTTCTATTTGGGTCTGCAGCGGATGGGATTTTAGGCCTTGACGGATCGTCTGGTTGCGGACCATGTCTCTTCTTGTTACTTCAACCACTTTCCTCAGATACCTCATTTCTGAGGTTTGGATCTGGCTTTTGTGGGTTGTAGTCATTGCCCACGACTCGCATCCATATGTCAAGACTGGGACATAGGTGGAGCGGTATACAGCCATCTTTGTTTTCTTACCAACCTCTTTCTTGCTGAGGAATCCACGATTTATGGCCTGAAAAAGTCTCCCAGCCGCTGCTTTTCGAGTGGCCAACTCTTCTTTGATGCCTCCCTTTCGGTCTATAATAGCTCCGAGATATTTAAAGTGGTCGACCTGCTCCACGACCTGTTCTCCCATCTTAATCTGATGTTTTCTTTCTTCTCGTGATATCACCATGGATTTTGTTTTAGAGCTGCTTATGACCATCCCTCTCTTCTCCAGCTCTTCCTTCCAGACTTGCAGGTTGGATTGGAGATGTGCCTCTGATTTAGCAATCAGGGCAACATCATCAGCAAATGCCAGCTCCAAAATATAGACCTGTCTCATCTTCCAGTACCCCACTGAATACTTTCTTGTTCTCTCCTTACATGCCTTGATGACATCGTCCATAAGGAGTATGAAGAGGTAAGGTGATAGGATATCACCTTGTCTTACACCAGTGGTGGTCCTGAACTCTTCTGACTTATGGTTTGCTGTCCTCACATAATTTCTGCAAGACTTGTAGAAGCTCTGTATAGCATGAATCAGAGGTGCTGGAATATTCTTCCTTGCTAAACAGCCCCAAAGTTTGCTCCAGGGGACCCTGTCAAACGCCTTTTCCAGATCTATGAAACAAAGATGGATCTCACTCTTATACTCAAGGGCCTTTTCACTCAGCTGTCTGAGTGTGAAGATTAGGTCTTGAGTACTTCGGTTTGCTCGGAATCCGCACTGGACCTCATCCAATTGTGGCTCAGCTAGGCGTCGGAGTCTCTGCTCTAGGATTCTAGAGTAGATTTTACCAGGGACACTGAGAAGGGATATGCCTCTATGGTTTCCACATTGTCGATTGTCACCCTTTTTGAAAATTGGTGTTATGATGGCAATCTCCCAATCCTTTGGTATGGTCTTGTTGCACCATGCTGCCTGTAGGACCTTTAGGAGTAATAGGTCGCCTGATGCTCCCATGTACTTAACCATTTCTGGTGTTATACCATCATGCCCTGCTGCTTTGCCCATCTTGATTTTCTCTAGTGCTGCCCTCAGTTCTTCCATCTTTATGTCATCTTCACCATCATTGGTTTCCTCTTCTGTGTCAGTGGTTATCATTTCTGATGCTTCATCATGCTCACCATCCAGGAGTTCTGAGAAATATTCTTTCCATCTTTCCATTACTTCCTTCGGGGCAGTAAGCAATTTGCCTTGCTTGTCCTTTATAAATTTGAGAGGGCATTGTTTTTCTTTCCTCATGTTCTTTAGGGTCTTATAGAACAATTTCTGGTTTTCTTGTGCATCTTTTTCTAGCTTTTCTCCAAATTCTTCCCAGGACTTCTGTTTTGCTGCTAGCACTTTGTTCTTTGCTTCTGTTCTGAGTGTCACATATTCTCTATATTTTTCCATTTGTCCTGTTGTGTTTTTAGCTCCTAAGTATTGTTTCCATGCCATTTTCTTCTCTCTTATTTTCTCTTTGACTTCCTCTGTCCACCAAGGTGTCCTCTTTCTCTGGTTCCCAAGTCGGACTTCACCGCATGCTTCTGCAGCAGCTGTCTTTATGATATCCTTGAATTTATTCCAGAGGGTTTCCAAGTCATCAGGTCGTTCTTCTGTGTTGCTCACTGCTGTAGCAATAAGCCCCTGATATCTGGTCTTAATTTCTGGCTCTCTCAGCTTGTAGGTCCTAATGCTCATTTCTCCTGCTCGTTTACTTGGTTTCTTGCGTGATGTTGGGCAGTTCCTAGGCTGAGCAACTCTTTCAGTTGTTCGTTTGATTGTTAGCAGGTAGTGATCACTTCCAATCTCTGGCCCCCTCCAGACTCTTGCATCTCGGACATATCTGAATGAGCTTCTCCGAACAATGGCATAGTCGATCACTGACTTCTCATTCTTGGTTGGTTCACATCTAGTGTATGCATGTATGCGCTTATGGGGGAACTTTGTGTTTGTAATGATCAGATTCTGCTCACTGCAGAATCTAAGGAGTCGCTTTCCATTGTCATTGAGAGTATCTTCTCCATATCTTCCGATAACTCCACCCCATCTAGCATGGTCATTTCCAACTCTGGCATTAAAATCTCCGAGCATAATAACTTCATCTAGGCAGTCATCCACTGTCCTTTGAAGCAGCTCGAAGAATTCCTCCTTGACCTCTGCTCTCTCATCCTCATTTGGCCCATACACTATGACCAGGTTGACTATGGTTTCTCCTTCTTTTAGTTTTACAAGACAACAGGAAGCTGAGACGCTTGGGAGTCATGACCCAAGTGGGCCCGCCCCCCTTAGAGTGTAAAGGAGTATATAGGGCCGAAACACTTGTCGGACGGGGGGACTCTTCTGATGATCAGATTGCTTCCTGTTGTATCGCTCTGTAAAGAGTTTCCTATCACTTACAACCATAATGCGCTCCGAGACAAAGTTCCATCCCTTGATACTATCTTTTTGATTTTGGGCCACAATGCAACCCACGCCCCCTTTAGCTCTTTCAGATATGGGTACACCACTGTAGAGCAACGTGTTGCCATCGAGATCCATGACTCCTTGTCCTTTTTTCTTCGTTTCCGTTATAGCCAGGATTTCTAGTTTTGCTTTCCTCATCTCTTCCACCAGCTCCTCTTCCTTCCCATTTATACTTCTTGTGTTCCAAGTTCCATAAGTCGTAGTCCGTAGTCCGTTCCAGTTCGTCGCCTTTAGAATCAGTCCGGTTTTCTCTCTTGTAGTTCGCGTAATCATGATTTAAAGCAAACAGGTGACTGGCCTGTTGTGCCTTTGCATGGTGGAGGGGCTGCCTCCTTACGGCCTCCATGCAGGCCGCCCTCCTCCTTTTTCATCCGGGCTTGGGACCGGCATTGGCGGTGGTCATTAATAACAAACATAAAATAATAGTTTTAACATTTGTATTACATCCCTTGATATTTATTGGATATGTATATATTTGATTACCAACGGGCTGATCACCCGTTTGCCAGTCACTTTGATTACGGAAACAACAACAAACGGATTGATTTGTCGTTGCCCTAAAGACGCCATTAGGCGTGATGGGAACAACGGCTAAGAAAATCTATTCGTTGTTGCCCTTAAGACGCCACTAGGCGTAATGGCCACTGACTGCTTTGACGGTCGCTGGCTAAGGACGGAAGAAGAAGAAGATATATTTGATTATGGCCCCTGATAAATAAATGTCTTCCATACATTTCTTACGAAAAACTTTAATTAATGATAATGTCATAATTACAATATTAAATTAGAAACTAACTGCATGGTGTACCCCTGCGGTAACTAAAGAGCCTGTCTGCCAAAATTCATCAAGAAATAATAAGGCATGCGGATTTGTATTGAGAACATAGAAACATACTTTGCCTTTTATTTATATAGATTTTAGTATAAATCTTTTTGGACCTTGAGTTTTACAAAAACACAAATTTCCTAACTTTGTAGTAAATGACTCGATCAGATACATATATCAGTGCTTCTATCAAAGTCATGGCGAATGGAATGAAATCCTATATTGTAACAGAAAACAGGAGCTGACCTGGTAATATCTTATCTGTGCTTCTATCTCAGAAATAATTGGCTTGTTAGCCATGAACTCTTTCACGCTAGTCTCAGGTTCCTGTGAATGTAGAAAAACAGTTTACACAATGGTATAAAAATAAACCTGCTGAACTGAACTGGCTATTAACGTGTAGTACCTGCAGTAGGGTTCTGCCGATTAAAGTGAGATTTTAAACCTGTAGTTATTGTTACTGTTGATCAAAATCAACATCACTGCACTCCAGGCAAACTCATAGGTGCTCAGTCTCCCTCAGCTAATGTCACAGCGTATAAATGCTAATTGTTCCTGTTGTGCTTTGTGTTGTTTACACGCCTGATGCATCCTTTCATACATCCATCCCTGCCAGTCTTAAGTTTGATGCCAAATTCCAACAATCTTAGCCTTGTTGATTCATCAATTGCAGTGTCGTTCACTAATAGGCGATCAAAATTGTCCTTAGTATCTTTCCCGTATCCATATCCAATGTCTCCACTATGACTGCTCTCAAAGCTAGCCTGTCAGCTCTCTGATTGCTGCGTACGTCTGTATGACTAGGTCAGTAGATCCAGACCAGTTCCTGAAGACTTGAGACTTCTATAGATGTTTTCCTTTCTTGCTGTAGCCATCAATTTTGGACCTTTCATGCCAGGATTGAGAGTCTGATAAAATAACTGCCCTGGTTAATGAAATTTCAGACAGCCATCTCAGGGCTGTAGCAGCTGCTTCTTCCTCAATTCTCATGCTGGAGGATGCTATCATGTACGCTCTGCTCCATTCAGCGACTATTCTGTCCTTTACTATAACCAAGAAGCCCCATTCTGATTTCTCACCACTGAGTACAGACCCATCAGTGTACACAATGGCATCGTCATCCACAGCATTATCATTTATCAGTTGATTAATGTCCTGCTCTGCTTTCCCACTGCCCCAAGTTCTGCACTCCCTGCCAAGGCTGATGATGACTTGCTGGTAGTTTGTCCAGTTCTCGCCTGACTTATTCCACTTTTCCCACTTTGGATATATTTTCAACTGTGGTCATCTGCCCAATTGTTGCCTCTGCCTGTGCCATCCATGACATCCCCTCTTTATTCTTGCTCCTTTGATGACAGCTGTGTTCCCATGTAGGCGGTGTTTTTTGTCTGTGTTATCTGCATATAGGCATTATAAGCACATAGGTAAACCAACCTATGTACCTCATCATCACAATGGGGGTATCTTGCGTACAGCCTAAGACTATATGCATACCCTCATTTTGAATGTGTTCCATTTGTTCACATTGTGATATTGACAGCATGAGTATTTCAAGCCCATACTCAATTATTGACATGACTAGCTGATGATACAAGAGAAACAATAGTCTCTGCTCCAGGTGCACAGCAACCATAGTTTTTAGGACTACCAGGCCTTGCTTGTTTCAACGGGCTGATCACCCGTTTGCCAGTCACTTCGATTACGGAAACAACAGCAAATGGATTGATTTGCCGTTGCCCTAAAGACGCCAATAGGCGTGATGGGAAACAATGGCAAAGAAAACCTATCTGCTGTTGCCCTAAGACGCCACTAGGCGTAATGGCCACTGACTGCTTTGACGGTCGGTGGCTAAGGACGGAAGAAGAAGAAGAAGGCCTTGTTTGCACATTTGTATGATTTGCTCAACATGGTACTTGTACAACAGTATGTTATCAAACGTTACACCAAGGTATTTCAGCTTGTCTTGCCTGTCAATCTTTAGACCATTGAGAGTAATGTCTGGAAGAGTTGCTTGCACTATGGAGTTGTTTAAGGAACACCACATCAAACAGGCCTTGTTGGGATTGACTTAGGAACTGGTTTCCTCACACCACTGAGAAGTCACCTGAATTGTCTATGTATGCTTTCTATCATTTCCTGTCTATCCAAGCCAGTCCTGTAAATGAGTTAGTCATTGACAAAAGTTAATGTTCATTCTGTTCCTGTTGGTTGAATTGTGGCTACTTTTGCTGTATACATGTTTAACAGTACTGGTGACACTGGAGAACCCTGGGGTAGTCCAAGGCAAATGTGCAGTGGTTCTAACACCCACATTCCCAAGCTAAATGCAACCAATCTCTCCACTAAGGCAGCTATTCATCTTGTTAGCCAAGGGTTTACACCCCATGCCATCAAACAGTTCATTAAGGTTGCTAAGTTCACACTGTTATATGCATCCTCCAGGTCAGTTGCCACAGCTACCGTTTCTTGTTTACACTGGAACCCCTCATATACATCCTATGCAAATGTTCCAGCATTAACCATTGTTATTTTCATGGGCCTACAGCTACCCAGGTTATCAGGGAGGATGTGCACCTTGTCATGGTGGCTCATAATATGGCTCGCTACCATCTTTTGCAGTAATTTACAATACACACTCTGTAGTGTGATAATTCAATAGCTGTTGAGCAGTATGGGGTCTTTACCCGTCTTCTGGCATCTCAACCTTCTTTATAATAATAATAATAATAATAAATTCTTTAAGCGCCAAACACGGCGCATAAGGCAGAAACCAGTGCTCTCCAGGTTGTTCGTTGTGACGCCACTCCTCTTAGCTCTTGCACATTATTTAGGCCCAACGTTCTTCCTTCTCTTATTATTGTTCTTCTGAGTGTTTCTTTTGGTCTTCCTTTTTTCCGCTTACCCTCAGGAACCCAAGTGAGCGCCTGTAGTGGTATTCTGTTGTTTTGCATTCGTAGGACATGACCGATATATGACCATCGTCTTTTCCTTATATAGTCGGAGACATATTTCTGCCTAGAGTCTTCTCTTATTTGTCGATTAGTCTTGAATTCTTTCCAACTGATGTTCATGAGTTTTCTAAGACATTTGTTCTCGAATGTATTCAGCTTGTTCTCCAATGATTTTGTTATTTTCCAACTCTCACAGCCGTATGTTAACACTGAGATAACATTTGAATTAAACAGACGAAGCTTGGTATGTATATTCAATGATCGTAATTTCCAAATGTTAGATAATCTATTGAAGGCGCTAGCTGCCAAAGCAATTCTAGTATGGATTTCTCTTGTTGTGTCACCATCCTGAGTCATTTTACTGCCTAAATAATTGAAACTTTCAACTTTCTGTAGTTTTTTTTTTTTTTTCATTCTTGTTTCCCGTTCAAGATGATATCAAAGGTCTCGTTAGAAAAGTTCATAGCTTTAGTTTTAGAGGCATTTATTTGGAGACCAATTTTAACCGAGAGATGACACAAATTATTTATTGCTTCTTGGGATTGTCTTGGTGTTGAACTTAAGAATGCTACATCATCTGCGAAATCCAGGTCCCCCAGGAATTTTCCATTTGTCCATTTTATACCCAATTGTTCATTGTGGGTATAGTTTTCTCATAACCCAATCAATAGCTATTCCAAAAAGTAGTGGTGACATAATACAGCCTTGTTTCACCCCTGTTTCTACTGTAAACCATTCTGTATTCCCTTTATTTGTTCTAACACAACATCTTGCATTGTCATATAGCGCTTTGATTATATTCACATATTTTGTTGGAAAACCATAGATTGTAAGTATCTTCCACAATGATGGGCGGTGTAGACTATCAAAGGCTTTTTGAAAATCGACGAAGGTGATAATAAGTGGCGATTGCCTTTCCACTGATTCTTCTATAATTGTTCTTAGTGTGAATATTTGATCAATACATGATCGTTTCGGCCTGAAACCCGCTTGTTCTTCTCTGATCTTTTCGTCAGCATGCAATTTAAGTCTTTCTAACATCATGCAACATAATAATTTTCCAGGTACTGATAATAGAGATATACCACGCCAGTTATTACAGTCTGATAGATCACCTTTCTTCGGTAACTTTACAATAATACTGTCTTTCCATTGTTGTGGTGGTTGTTTCTTCTCTCCATACTTCATTTATAATATCTAAAATTCTCAAGAGGTTGTTGTCATTAACTGCTTTAATCATTTCCCCTGAAATTTCGTCAACTCCAGCAGCTTTAAAATTTTTTTAATCTTTTAACGGCTTGTTTGATCTCGTCCAGCGTGAATTCATCGCAAGTTATTGGCAAGGTGGTTGTGGATGTTTCATTATTAAAATCAGGTGTTACTGTTGGTGGTGGTCTGTTTAGCACCTCCATGAAGTGCTCAGCCCATCTCTTCATTTGTTCTTTTTCTGTTGGTATTGAATTCCCTAATTTACCTTTAACAGGTGTTTCCATAGCAGTAGGCTGGTGACATAGTTGTTTTGTAATTTGATAAAGGCACCTACTATTACCAGTTCTTGCAGCATTTTCAGCTTCTACGGCCAGTTCATTGATGAAATGTCTTTTATCTCTTCGAGTTTTTGTCTTCACTTCTTTATTTAACAAGTTATAAGTTAGTTTGCAAGATTCAACTGCATTATGTGTACTTGCCGCTAGTAGTTTAAGTTTTGCTGTTTTCCTTTCTTGTATTTTATCCCAAGTATCTTCTCTCATCCATTTTTTCTTTTTATGTACTAGGTATCCGGTGGTCGCTACAGCTGCTTCTGTCATTGCTGTTCTCAGTTGTTCCCATTTAGTATCGATTGTCTTGGTGGTGATATCGTTGTCAATTTTGCCTAAAGCATCGAAATAGTTGTTCATTTTGACATTATATTCCTTCTTTATATCATTTGATTGCAGTCTGTGTACATCTATTCTTCTATTTTTATTCGGTTGGTATAACTTCTTCAGTTTAATTCTCATTTTAGCTATGCAGAGGTTATGATCGCTTCCGATCTCTGCACCTCTGTATGCTCTGACGTCTTGAACTGATGAGCGAAATTTAGCGCTTATGCAGAAGTGATCTATCTGGTTCTTAGTTCTGCCATCAGGTGAATTCCATGTTATCTTGTGGATATTCTTATGTGGAAAGATGGTGTCTGCCACAACGAGGTTTGATATTTCACAAAGTTCTAGAAGTCTTTCGCCATTTTGATTCATACAGCCTATGCCATGAGTACCGAGATATCTTTGTACTCCATCGTTGTTGTCACCTACTTTGGCGTTAAAATCACCCATGACTGCTATTATGTCATGCTTGGGTATTGTGTTGATGGTACTTAGAAGTGCTTCATAGAAGTCATCTTTTGTGGTATCAAGAGCGTCGTTAGTTGGTGCATAACATTGTACAATTGAGAGCTTGAAAAATCGTGTCTGAAATCTAGCTAATATTAGCCTCTCATTGATAGGTACCCAGCTGATAAGCGATGCTGCTGCTTTCTGTGTCATTAGGATGGCTACTCCCTCTGTGTGACGATTATCATTACTACCAGAGTATATAATTTGCTTTTTTTCTTCTGAAATATATTTTATGCCCTTCCCCGTCCATCTACACTCGTTGAAATCCCTCACCACATTCATAATGAAACTAGTAACAGGGAACTGCCTAGTAATAAGAGATTTTAAAATTGCAGTAAAGTACTGGCCAGTCATGTAAGTTTTTGAACCTGCAGTACAATACTGGTTAGTACTGTGAGTTTTTTAACCTGCAGTGCACTACTGGCCAGGACTGCAAGATTTTAGACCTGGATTACAGTACTGACTAGTAATATGAGATTTCAAACCTATCGTTGGGTACTGGCTAGTAATTTAAGATTTTAAACCTGTAGTACAGTACTGGCTGGTACTGTAAGATTTTAAGCTTGTGGTACAGTACTGGAAAGTACTGTAAGATTTCATACCTGTAGTACAGTACTGGCTAGTAATGTAAGATTTTAAACCTGGAGTACAGTACTGACTTGTAATGTAAGATTTTAATTTGTACACTTTTATCAATCAATGATGTCCCTAGGCAGTTTATTTACAAGTAGCATAGTCACCTACATAACAGTCATAAACTATCAGCAGATCAACGCAATAGATTATTTCAAAATAAATTTAGATTTGCTAGCACCATGGAGAAATTCTAAATGAATTTTAGCGATATCGATAATAACCTATTTTCAATTTCTAGAAGGAAGTTTAACAAATCTGATATTTTTAAGTAATAAATTAAATAAATTGTGTGGGGCAGGACTGTCTGAGATTCCAGTTCAGTAACATGTGACTTCAAAAACAAAATCATAAAAATTAGAATTTTCATTTGTTTGTGATCAAACTTCTTGGATTAGTTTTCAACTGGATACATGTTTCAATTCCTGGGTTTTTACCACCAAGGAATTAAGTAGATTTTGAGCGCACAATTTTGATCAATTTTCTGTTTTGATTTTTTTATGGTTTCTATACTTAAGACATAAACAGTTATTACATCACATAAAAACTCAACTTTGTTTCACAACATTATTTAGCCAGTTTCCTAAAGTTTGATGCATAATACATACATGTGCCAAATTAATATATATGTCTACTGCCTGTTTTTAAAACATCACTTGTAGAACAATAATTCCTCCATTTTTGAGCCTGGGTAAAACTGGATAACTGCCTGGGTTAGAATGAGTTAAAACAGTTTGAATTAAGAGACAATATAAACAATCTGTAAAATTTAAACCTAGCAAATATCAATCTTGAAATTCCTTTTAATTCACAAAGCCACCATTACAAACATATCTTTGTCTCTTACACCAGAGAATACACTGCATACATACAAAAAAGTGTATACAGTCAAATCCAATCATCTTTGCTATACTCACTGATGTCCAAAGATGTGAATATTTAGTGAATGAGTCCAGAGATTCCTGCATCTCAACCCTGAAAGTGCTGATTGTGGAGTTGAGCTGGATAAGGATCTTCACCACATCTTTGTGCTCACTGATCACCTGGGCACACAAGAACAAATTAGACGCTTGCAAAATAATGTACAAATAAGACAAAAAAGTAGACCATTGTTAATAATCTACACATCAAAAATATACTTGTGAATAACAATCTACACACAAGAAAAAAAAAAAGTACATCTTTGCATAATAATTAGCATACAATAAAAATGCAGACACTTGCATAATAATCTGCACACAATAAAAAAAGTAGATCTTACATAACAATGTGCATATAAAAAAGTTGCCCTGTCTTAGCAATCTACACATAAGACAAAAGTTGACTCTTGATGATAATCTACAAAGAAAAGTAAATCATTGCAAAATAATTGACACATACTAAAGCAGGTCTTTACATAATAAACTGTTCCACATGGGTGGCCATTTTTTTTTTTTTTTTCCTTAACCAGCGGCACTTGGGCTTTCAACCCTTCGGCCCAATGACATGTCATTGCGAGGCTGGGGAACCTGAGGACTTTCCTTCCAACCCGGTCAGGAGCTTCGCTCCTTCCCATCCATAGAGGGTTTATCACAGGAGCCGTTCAGGCTATTCAGTCAAATTTCCGGCCGTAAACATTTCTTCAAACGCCGACGCCCGGGTTTGAACCATGAACACCTGGTCGCCAGTACAACGCCGAAGCCATTACACCAGCGCGGCTCCCACATGGGTGGCCATTAAATGTGACTCCATCACTGCAGGAAATATATATTAAAAGAATTTACACATTCCTTCAATTCTAGGAAAAAAAAACTTTAGTATACAAATTTTATAGCATTTAAAATTCATTAATTCATTGGGTTTTTTTTTTTTTATAGATGTCAAATATTTCTATTTCTAAAACTTTTAATCTGGTTTCAATTCTACTAAACTTTTTTTTTTAACTTTCACTGTAGCTATGCTTGCTGGGAGCTATATATTTTACAGGATTTCCAACATTTGAGAGCTCAAAGAATGAGCCAGGAGCAATCATGAATTCAATCATTTATTAATTCATTATCAGCTTCCCAAGGAGCAGAGATATTCAAAACATTCATGCCAAGTCTGTTGTGTGTCATCAGCTGTAAGCTAGTCTATGTCTTCCTCATGCCTTTCACTTCTGTCCTCAGTTCTCTTCTCCATGTGTTTGTTGGCCTTCCTCTACCTCTCATACCCTGGGGATTCCAGAACAAGGCCTGCCTAGTAATACTATCAATAGTTTCCCTCAATGTGGGTCTTATTGACCGCTATCATTGTCTTCTCATCTCTCGTTTCACTAGCACTTGTCTGGTTCTTGTCGTCAGCTCCCCATTGGTTGATCTTGTAGCACCTTTTCAATCCTTCTGTTCTATGCAAGAATCCATTGATGAAAGTTTTTGGTTGTTAATTGTACTGTTCTCCAGGTTTCAGAGCCATACAACAGGACTGACTAAACATTTGAGTTAATTTTTACATCCAAAATACAATTGTTTCAAATTCTGTGTTGAAAGTCATACATTTTACCCATCAAACTGATTTCCTTGCAAGAACAAATCTTTTTTTTTTATTGATTTAGTGTACGATGCTATTAGCAGCTTTTTGACAACAAGGAAAATGGCTATATATCTACTGTGCTGACAACACTCTACCCACAATGCTTTCATCTTGTTCACTCCAGCAAAAGAAATTTGTTGCTGTTATAGAGAGCTCCATAGTATCCAGCAGTATGTCATAGACTACTGGAAATTACCAGCCAAATTCATAGTTCTTAAAGACAGGAGTTCTATTTCCTTGTGTGCACCATAAAAAAGAAAAATGAAGACAGTTCAAATAAAAATCATGCCAAGTTCTATCTTAAAACAGTTCACAGCAGTCAACTAAAGTTATTCCAATGTTTAAAGAAGGTCTTGCTATGAACGGAATTCAGGACTGCATCACTTACAACAAAGACACATCATTCACTGATGTGTGATGTATACAATGGATCTCTCTTTTACATTCACCGATGTGTGATGGATAAAATGGATCTCTATTTTACATTCACTGATGGGTGATGTATACAATAGGTCTCTCTTTTACATTCACTGATGTGTGATGTAAACAATGGATCTCTCTTTTACATTCAATGATGTGTGATGCATAAAATGGATCTCTCTTTTACGAGGGAAGGTCAAAAAGTAATGCCTCCTATTTTTTATGTATGTAAATACTGCATCGGTGTGCAATTTGTAAATTTAGCAGGATTCCTCAAACACTCTTCTGCACTGTATAGCATTACCAACCTGTTTCAGTAACAGGTGGCAACACTGTAACAGTTTAAAAATGACTGCCAAAAGACGTTCAGTTAAAACAACGTTATGTCATAGAATTCCTCAATGCTGAAGGCGAGACCCCAAATCGCATTCACGAACGTTTGAAGAATGTTTATGGAGATTCAACAGTGGATGTTAACACTGTCCGACGTTGGGTACATCGTTGTGACGAAGCTGAAGTAGGTCAATCCTCAATGGCTGACGCAAAGCGGACTGGCCGTCCGTCTACCGCAGTGACTCCACACAACATTCATCGAGTTGATAAAATCATTCGTGGTGACCGTCGGGTAACACTGGATGAACTTTCTTCCATGTTGTCCATTAGTAAAAGCAGTGTCCAGAACATCATTAAAGACCTGGGTTATTCAAAAGTTTGTGCACGGTGGGTACCCAGAATGTTGACAGACAGACAAAAAGAAACAAGGAAAACCATAGCCATCAACCTCCTGCACCGTTACGAAACTGAAGGAGAAGAGTTTTTATCGAATATTGTGACAGGTGATGAGGCTTGGGTTCATTTTTTTTAACAAGAATCCAAGAGGCAGTCAATGGAATGGCATCACACAACATCGCCGACAAGAAAGAAGTTCAAAAGTTCACCATCTGTAGGGAAAGTTATGGCCTCCGTGTTTTGGGATGAGAAGGGTGTGATTCTTCTCGACTTCTTGGAACAGGGAAACACAGTGAATGCAGACCGTTACATTGAAACTTTGAAGAAGCTTAGAGGTCGTCTTTGGCGACTTTATCCATTAAAAGATCAGAGAACTGCACTACTGTTGCATGATAATGCCACGCCACACACCGCTAAACGCACCATTGATGCGATTGCAGAATTTGGCTGGACATTATTACCACATCCCCCTTACCGTCCCGATCTTGCACCTTCTGACTTCCATCTGTTTGGACCACTGAAAGAAGATCTTCGCGGACATCACTTTGAGGACACCGAGACCTTTAAACGCGCTGTACGCCAGTGGTTTAGGAAAAATGACATACATTTTTACCGTGCGGGAATACATGCCCGTGTGCGAAGATGGACAAAAACTGTAACAAATAACGGAGACTACATTGGAAAATAAATTTCTGAAGTTCAGACTTGGGGCTACAATTCAATGTGAATTTTATCTGTTTTCTTGCCTATTGAATGAAATTAAAAATTACGAGGCATTACTTTTTGACCGTCCCTCGTACAGTCACTGATGTGTGATGTATACAACAGATCTCTCTTTTACATTCACCGATGTGATGTATACAATGGATCTCTCTTTTACATTCACTAATGTGTGATGTATACAATGGATCTCTCTTTTACATTCACCAATGTGTGATGTATACAATGGATCTCTCTTTTACATTCACTGATGTGTGATGTATATAATGGATCTCTCTTTTACATTCACCGATGTGATGTATACAATGGATCTCTCTTTTACATTCACCGATGTGTGATGTATACAATGGATCTCCCTTTTACATTCACCAATGTGTGATTTATACAATGGATCTCTCCTTTACATTCACTGATGTGTGACGTATACAATAGGTCTCTCTCTTATCTCTTTTTGTTTTGCACCATATGGAGCAAAGAGCCACCACTACAACTGGCCTCCTAGCAGGAAGTCTGGTCAAAGAGCCTGCTCCTGCAGCAGTTCTTTATACAGCAATTTGTTTTACATGAAGAGGTTGTGAGCAGTCTGCACAACCTCACATTAGTCGCTATCCTCAACATGCCTTATGTAACAATTTAATGCAACAAACACATTTACAAAAAAAAGTCGCAATTTTTACATTAAAATTAAATTAAGAGTAAAAATGAAACATTTATATTTCCTTCTCCACTTGTCCTCCCGTACGTACCTTATGCAAAGGCTTGATCTGATTGGTGGATGGAATCAGTTTTAATGATTCATCCTTCTCCTCTTGTAGTTGTAGCTCAATCTCCTAACACAAAAATATAACCAAAATATCATCCTTTGCTTCAGTGACAAACATTAATCATCATAATGATTCTCCCTTTAACTCTTTCAGTCCCAAGCAAAAAAGTGGGTTTGGCCCAAGCAAAAATGGCCGCCCCAATGCGTTTTTATTGTTGTTGTTTGGAAATAATTTTTTTTAAATGTTCATATGCATAAATAACGTTGTTGTTGTATATGAAACTGAAGGTAATTGGATGTACTTTACTCTTGTGCTACAAGTATAAAAGCTTTCATTGAAAAATGATTAGTTATTCAAGGTAAAATGGAGGATAAGCGCTTAAAAAAAATGATTAGTTATTCCAGGTAAAATGGAGGATATGCGCTTAAAAAAATCGCTTTAAAAATCTAAAATAAATATCTCAAAACAGAAACACGTTCACTCTTAAACACGTGCGGTATTTAAAAGAATGTACTTGCAGTCGGAAATGACTTTGTGGGTAGTTATAATTAGAAACAGTCTCAAACAGAGGCACATATACTAAAGGCTTTTTAAAGTCGATTGGGCCAAGCGCGTCTAACCCCTGAGCCTTTATAAAGTCGATTGGGACTTAAAGAGTTAAGCTTCTTAAGGAGAACAGGACCACCACTTTGGTTAGCCCTCCTTCAGGTAGCCTGCACAAAAGTGCATTGTGAACTTTTGCCGTAGTAGTCTCTGTACAAAAATGTGTTTACATGATGAGTTTGCTAGTGCTATATGTGCCTCACATTTGTCACCTTTTACAATATACATGAGGGAGCAGTGGTTATTATTCTTGCTTTGTTGATCTGAGACCCCCTGACCCCCAGACATGGTAATCATGATAAAGCTATACAAGTAATAAATGACTTGACTGGCAAATAAGTTGACGCCACTTTTTTTTTAATGGTTCGCTAACATTTCTCTTATTTCTTGACAATGTTATATTTCACCATAGCAAATCACTCTCTTGAGTACTTGCTATCTTCAAATATTTTTATTACATTTACTTATTACTCTAGGCCTCAGGTTTCCTCTATTATTTATTTAGTTGATCACCTATATCTAACTTAAAGAAATAGTTAATGATTACTCTTGTAATTATGAGGTGGCACCACTGAAGACAGAACTAGAAAATTATATCACTAACATAAAGAAATAGTTAATGATTACTCTTGCAAAAATACCGACATCGTTAAAATTCTGAAACATTTTGTGGCACATCTTGAACTTATCGTCAAGTGGATGAGCCACTAGTGTTTTAAGATATTGAGAAATCTGATTTTTCTTCTTAGTACAACTCAGTTATTACTAATATTTGGAGCACTTAACTCTATAAGTCCCGATCAATGTTATATTGGTTTTTCGGTTCGACCTGTTTGACCCGATCAACATTATATCGTATTTCATATCTTTTGCTCCTTTCTAGAGCTGTTTTCCAGTTTTAACAACGCAAAACATCATTTCTGACAGGAAGTCCTTTCTAGCAAATACTTCGTGTGTTTAAGAGAGAACAGGTTTTTGTGGTTTGATATTAATTTAAGATTTTTTTAAGCGCATATTTTATAAGATCAAATGGCCACGCCTGCTGCTTGTTAGAATACTTCAGTTTTTGACATTTTGAAACTTTACCCTTGGATACTCTCCTGGGGAACAAATCTAGAAGAATTTAATTGAATACTTTTGCTCTAATTTTTCACAGGCTTATTCTTTCAGCCTCCATTTTACCTTGGATAATTAATAATTTGTCAATTAATGCTTTTATACTCGTAGTGCTAGAGTAAAGTACATCCATTTACCTTCAGTTTCATATACAAAAACGGGAGCCAAAGATGCAGCAATAGAGAATGCAGTCAGCGTCCCATAGCTTGACTGCTTGCATCAGAGTCAGCGAACCAGAGCTGACTAAGACCCTACTCCACCTCCACGTGGTGGTCCTGGAAACAGTCTGCATCACTGCAGTCTGGCTGAGAGAGTAGGGATCGCAGAGGGAAGGCAAACCCGGTCCCAAAAACTGCCGTGCTGAAGTCGGATGTGTCGACCGAAAGGTGCAGATATCACAGCTCCAGCGTAAACAGACACAACGCAACCAACGTCCTTTTCAGGACGAACGAGGAAGAAGAGGAAGAAGAAGAATATACAAAAACAAAGTTATTTATGCATATGAACATTTTTATAAATTATTTCCAAACAACAACAATAAAAACACACTGGGGTGGCCATTTTTGTTTGGACCAAACCCACTTTTTTGCTTGGGACTGACAGAGTTAAACAAATTAAACCCCTCACACAATCAGTAACTGCCACAACAATACCCACCCACGAAACATTTCAGCATGTGCTGCTCATTGCCTAAGACTCTCCACACAAAAAGAACTACACTGCCAAGTTCCCCAACAATGACAAACACTCTATACAGCACCACTCAACAGCTACAGAACATGTGCAAATTCTTCAGCTTGGCATTGCTGTTAAAAAGCAACAAGCTAAGTGGTCCTTGATAAACGAATAGAACAATGCCAACAACAAATATTTGGCAGATCCTTGTCAACCTGACCTTTTGCTGCTGACGCTGGTGGAGAACTTGGTGGTCCCAGGGTTTTATATTCTGAGAAGCCTTGAGAATTATTTGTATCCCCTTAGACAGTGTATGCTGAAGTTCATCCAGGTTGGGCCTGACTGTAATATTAGGTATCTCCAGGACAACATCAGTGCAGAACAATGCAGGCTTGAGACTCTCATGGGTCTCTGCACGAATGGCATAATAACCAGACTGCAGACGTCGCTTGATGACATCTAATGACATGCGTGTGCCTGGCAAGTTACACAACACAGTTATATGACACAATTGGTATAGATGAGATTTGTATAAACTACCAGATGATTTAAAAGTGACTTTCTATTTTTAAATTTGTATATGCTCACTTGTATCCATTGGATATACATAAAATAAATTTCACAACATGGGGCAATAACTGCCATTTGACAAATAAGTTAACACATTTTTGGTGTGGTGCCTAGTTGGTGGGGAGGATAGTGTGATTCACTTCCGTAGCTAGGCGGTGGTGCAGTTCGGAAGGTCATGGGTTTGATTCTCTGGTAAGCCACTCACTTCTGTTATTTTTCCTGTTGTTTAGTTTTCTACTTCTTTATGTCTCAAGAGTACCTGAGACATACCTTTATGTGTGTCATATTTATGTATTTTATATTTGAAGAAATAAAAGTTAAAGACATAACCTCTCAATTGGCCAATAAACAGAGACAACAAAAATGTCTGCCTACTATGATGTCATGTGTTGAACGGACCAGATGTTACGTTCAGTTACAATGTTAATGATGGCAGTTTATATTTTTTATTCTGATACGTATTTCGCATAAATTATTTGGACAGAAGTGAAGAAATAGCTATTTCAATTTAGGAAGTCACTTTTTTCAATCACCCTGTAGTAATAACTTGTTATAAGATAAGTCAATATCTAACAGTACCAACATGTTGACAATTTTGAGAGTCACTTATTGTGAGTTGTTTGTTTGTTGTTGTTTTTTTTAAATCATCCATTACAGCTTTCATGTCACAAATCCTAAAAGCATCTTTGATGAGCCTAGATGACACAAGAAATGATCAGAAGAAGATTGTATTGGGAGTGCCAGAACATCTGATATATCATCATAATTATTTTCCTTTATGCTCCTTATAAACGGTGGAGTCACTGTGACGAAAGTACTGAGATTCTGTTTTTCAATTGGCCCATGTCTTTTTCTCCTTGCAATTTGTTCCCTATTTTTAGGAGGGATTACAGGTAATCCTTCTCCATGTTTTTTCTCCTTCTATTATTTACGTTTTTTTCCAGATGAGATCACGATGGAGTTTGATCTATGTGTTTAGAGTGTGTGTGTAGGAAGATTGGTGCAGTATTATTCTAGATTAAGATTTTAGAGGCTAGATCAGGATTTGCACCAGTGTCCTTTTTTTAAAGATATTGCGTGCCCATAGACGCATTTTCGGGAGTTAAATTATTTGCGGCCATTTTTGCTTCATTGCCAGTATAGGGCTAGGACTAATTCCCGTTTCTTTGTCTAAATGGGGGGTCAGTGACCTTTTACCACGTGTTTGAAAGGCTAACGGATTATTGGGTAGAATCAAAGCCGCGTATATGACGTCACGAGGTCAGCGTGCTGATCGGAGAGAATAAATAGGCTCGCATTTCATATTTTCGTTCTCTTTTAATGTAAATTGCCAAGCCGGGTGCCAGAGTCAAGTCGATTGCCTTTCAGTAGGACATTCGAGATTTGGTAAGCATAAATTTTTGTGTGGGACTGTAATTTATTTTTCTAGTCCTAGCCGATCATTTAAGTTTCTTTGGGCAGTTTAAGTTTAATGTTAATTCTCATCGCCAGAGCCATCAAATACGATCTTAGTGATAGACTTGAAACTTTATAGGTCCATTTAATTCCTTGTTGAAGGAATAGCGGCATGGTTTAAAAGTTGAGATATCACCGCTTTGTATTATTGCAAAGTCGGTCGGGAGAGAAACTCGCATCTGCGAATCATATTTATTTACAGAATGACGGGAGTCTGTGTATTTGTGATTTTATTGAGAATGTAATGCTGCAAGTTATTTATATTATAGTACACTTCTATAGGTGGACGAGGGGAGAAGAGGTGGAATTTGTAAAGCACGTGAGCGCGTTGGTTACGGTATATTTATTGATACGATGTTCAGAGGGACAAGGGGGAGAGAAGCACGTGGTCATAAAATTGTAACCACGTGTTTGTAACTACTGAGATTTAATTGATAACCATTATGTATAACTTTTGACGGCATATATGCTAGCATCTAACAGGGTTATATGTTATTGATTGTGCATTATTGTTCTGTGAATTCAGAAGATGGGAGAAGTAATTTTAAAGGGAATTATTTTGTATTACATTTTGAATGTGATTACTAGTATTGACGGGAAGTTTAGGAATTCCTAGAGAATGAGTATTTTTGTGTTAAACATTACGGCATTAGTGTCAGCGTAAGAAGTAGGCCACAGTACGTCTGCCCAGACGGGCCAGTGAAAATATTGTTGTTGCTCGTAGTTTTGTTGTTGCTCGTAGTTAGTCAGGCAGAACCTGGGTCAGACGGTCTGCGGTGTTGTATTACCGGGTGATGTTTATTTTGACGGGGGGGGGAGAGAGAAGAGAGGGGAGTTACGTGTTGAAGAGTAAGGGAGTTATTTGTTATTTGAAATAGAGTATTAACGTTTTGTTTAGCTGTTGTTTTGGTTTTTCTGTCTAAACAGCAGGTGCCGGCTTTTGTGGGAATGAGAGCGGAATTTTGAGACCACAAAATTTCTCCCACGGCAAAGTTGTGGCATTCGCAGAACCGCAAGGGTTTTACTAGGTACCACAAACTGATTTTTCATTTGGTTTTACAGTGTCTTTGTTTATAGATCTTAATGGATCTCTTTAAGCCATGAAATTTCCTTTTTAAATTTTAAAAATCGGACATCAAACAACCGAGTTACAGCATTTCAAATTTGTGGGGAATTACAAAGATTTTCAAACATCTTCGCACCGAACAAATTGCCTGACTTTGCACAATCATAACTACAGTCAACAAACACTTACCAAGTCAATAATGCTTTTTGTACAAAGTCATACAAGTCCTTATTGCAGAAAAGAAACATGGGAAGTACAACAAATCAATTAAATGAATTATGGTCCATCAAAATTGACAAAAGATGCAGTAGCAAGTCTCATTGTTGTGCTCGCAAAGTGCAAATATACATTTTCATGCACTCATAAATCAAAAACTACACACAGGAAAGCTATAAGATTTATTGAGCTTAAAGAGAGCAATATATACTTGATGCTTAATTTTTTTGAGCCACATGAAATACTGAATACTATAAAACTGCATTATGTGAAAATGGATCGAAGGCTAAATTTGCAGTTCGGAAGAAAAATCTCACGAAATTCCAAATGTTGTCATAAAATCATGAATATTGCAGCTATAGAGCTGAAAACTTCCATATTAATGTAATTTGAGTTGTACAATTCAAATTGATGGTTATTTTCTTGATTGAAACAACCTTTACTGCTTAAAATTTGATTTTTATAAACAAAGAAACATTACATATTAGTCCGTGTCCAACTAACTGTCACTTGAGGTCAGCTGCATCAAAATTCCTCAAGTGAATCTCCTCTCAGGGCACTGGCTTGTTGTACTGACATCTGGCACCTGTATTGTAGCTGTCCTTTACTCACATTCTGTTCATGTAGCACAGAGAAACCAAGAGGTCACCTGAGAGAAATTTGTTGGGAGGGACGGGAAGAGGACAAATTACATGATTGTGTTATTTTATTATTAATACAAAAAATGTCGGCCAAATTATTTTTTCTTTCCCTTTGTTAATCATTAAGCATTTATTGCGGCATTAATTTTTACTGCATTTACCATTTAAATCATTATATCAATTATACAGTAGATTGTAAGTCTCTCTTTTACATGGATTATGTCATTTGTCTTTTATGTTTGTAATTGCAAATAAACTCAAAACCTGTAGAGACTTCCAGGAAAGCTTCAACTACATAATTTCATTAGCCTAATGATTTTTAACATCAGAGAATGAGAGGAAATAATATGATATATACACTTTACACAACAAGACGTACTAGCTCCGATGTTGCATTTTCCTAGTCCTTCAGAAGACAGAACTGTGCCAATAGATTTGTCACAGTAGAAATCCGTGGCAGAGCCGGACGTCTGCCTCTTCCCGTCATTGAAAAATGTGCATCATAACGATTGTCCCCTGAAATAATTGAGAAAAAAAAAGGTTAATTATGCGAGAGAGGCAATTTTTAAAAAAAAAGATTAACGTTCACAAGCTAAATTCTAAACATGACCTTTGACATCCATAACGTTATCGAAAGTAGGTCAGCGACTTTACAAGCTGTTACTAAGTGTTAGACCTTAATTCTGATACCGAATGTTTAGAAAATGGTGATGGTCCGATAAAACAACCAAATAGCTACATAAACAACAATACCCCACCCCCAAAATTGCTTAAAAAACGAAAAACTTTCTGTCTAAATGTGTGAATCGAGCAGCCACATTTGGCTGTTCTTTTACTAATACATCCGCCCTCCGTTACTTGCCGTTGCTATATTGCAAATAAAGAAAATAGGTCTGAAATGAGTAGAAATAAAACAAAATTCAAAACTTACTCAGAACACATATTAAGTCGACTTCCATTGGTGAAACTTTCATTTCAGCGCCTGAGTCATTTCGCGCTGTGTTTCGTACAGCCGGCCCGTCGTGTCCGGGTTTGTCAGATGGAACATCCGCCTTTATGTTTACACGCCGAAATGTGTTGGAGGTGCTCTGTTTTAACGTTATTTCGCTCTTTGCTCAAATAACGACGGTGTTTAAAACTTTGATACGATTTTAGCAGAATGGTTGCTCGTTTGTTTGATGTAACACAAGTGTAGGTAGGCCTCCCAGATGTGTATTAAAATCCAAACTTTCTCATTCACTTCAAATTTACGATGTCTTCCTTTAAAAAATCTGTGCCTCGTGTTACATGTGCGTAAACTTCAGTTTCTGCTCTTCTCATTGGTGAGAACCGTATTAGTGTAGCATTTTTGAGGACATAGCGCGGACGCTTTGAAGGAAGTGGGGGTCATTTCTGGGAAATTCGCTTTCTTGAGCGCCAGTCAGCTAGCGCACGGCAAAAGCAGTTTTAATGGTGTTTTTGTTTTTTGTCTCACTCAATTTCAATGACACGCAGAAAGTTATAATTGACATATTATGAAAGAAGAAAGATCAAGGAACCAGAAGATATAATTTTTATTTAGAAAAGGCAAATTAATTACTAGGCAGAGTGAGGTTGAAAAGGGCCCAAACTGGGCCTCGCTTGCGCGTCACAGAATTTTCCGACCGCCGCGCAAGAGGCAGTTTGTGGTACCTTGTTTTACGTTAATTGCCAGTGGTGGAAGGAGAGAAAGAAAAGACGTTTTCCCAGGCAGGGGAAGACATTTTCCAGCGAATAGGATTTTTGTGGATAAATCCTGAGCTCTGACGCTCGTTCCGTTACACACGCAGTTTTGGCATGCTGCCAGCGTTGTGGTAATTTTATGTTTGCTTCTTCACGGCCATAATAACGCCGAAAGCCCATCGCCCAGTCATAGGTAATCGGGCAGGTAAATTCAGAGTGGTAGGAGAAGCCAGCTACAGTTCCAGTCTAGAATCCAGTGGGGTTCTGTTAAACCTTAGTCATCAATTCCAGAGTTTGTGGAGAGAGAGGGTAAACATTCTCTCTACTGAAGTCAGCACAGATAGGCAGAACTGATAGTTTTGGTGAATCATAGCAGAGGACTGCTGCTGAAGTTTAGAGGTGCAGTTAGTTGTGTTCAGGAGATTCCAGGATAGGCTGTGTAGAACCGAAGTCTGTGCAGAGATTGTGTAGACATTTCGTAGTCGTTCCAGCTATCAGTGGAGTTAGAGTTAGAATTTAGAATAGCTAGTTGGAAGTGGAGGCTCGACTTGAGACCCCACCCAGTGCAGTGTAGTTCATTTAATTTAACTCTTACCTTCTTCCTCCATACAGGTGAAACTTGTGGGTGAAGGGTGGGGTTGGTTGTTTTGATGATACATCATTTGTCATTCTTTTCTTCCTGAATTTGTTTATTTCAGGAGTGCTTACACTGCATTTTGTTCTTTGACATGTATGAGATTATTTGTGTATAGGTGTTAATAAACTTGTAAATTATAGCTGGAATCAGTCATTTCATTTACGTACAGTAGCTATCTGTTGTCTGTATCGTGGTGTATGTGAATCATACTTGAACCTTATCCCCTTAGGGTAGTTAGAGGTGGTTCGAGGCCATAGCAATTTAAACGTCTGAAGTGGCGAGGAAAGAATCAACCTCGGTTCTCAACCTCGGAGCCAATGGTCTCAACTTTCACATTTTGCACTATATTTCTATCTGAATCTATCATTTCAGTCTTTCTTCTTACTATTGTCTTGTCACTATATGTAGACAGTCTCTAGTCCTAAAACCATTTCGTGACAAAGTGGGTGGCATCGTCCTTGGGATCATCTTTGTTGGGATCAATTCTAGATTCATAGATTGTCTCTGTAGGAAGTTCTGAAAAATAGATTTTCTTAAAAAATCCCCTAGACTGAGCTATATTAAGACTGATCCAGCTATAAGTTTTTTCCACAGGTTCCAGTTAGTTTAGATGATAGTGGTAGTAAGGTTGTTTATGACTTAGAAGTAATTGATGGCTAACTTAATTTTTTTCTTAACAGGAAAGTAAATTCGGGTTTTGGGTAGCTGGATAACTAACATTTTTTCAGGTAGTTATTAGTCAGACTTGGTGCTAGTCTGAGTGCGGGTTTTTGCGACAGCATTTTTCCTAGTAGGTAACGGGAAGTTATGGGGCCTTCACGTCTCTATATTTGTGAGCTTACGGCAGAATTTGCAGGTAACATGGCAGATCTCGATAAAGTACATAAGATTGCACTTGAGGTAGCTAAGTTCATGGAGTACGGTGACAGCGAAATTCCATCCCTTCTGGAATATGCAGAAAGCCTGCAGGGGCAATATGAGGTAGACAACTTATTTGGCAATCGTTTAGCGTTGGCATGGACATGTGCAAAAGTTGGGGACAGCGAAGCATTCATCCGAGAGTTGGTAGACGAAGCGATGGAACAGGACCAGGAATCGGAAAGAAGAAGACAACAGAGGGAAAAGGAGCTACTAGAAAAGGACAACCCCTCTGAAAATCTTGCGCCATTAAATGATAACTTGTCAGCTCAAACTGCACCCCAACTCCAGGAAAAGGACTTTCCATTGGAAATGGACCCGAAGCCCAAACAAGGGAGGGGGTTAAGTAAGGAAAGCAGCCCTTACAACGCTGGGAAGATTACGAAGCGATCCCAGGCGTGGAAACTGCATAACAGGGGGAATAATGCGACCGATTCTCCCATGCTCGTGAGACAGCACAACATACTCGACACGGAAAGTCGAGGGCAGGGTTCGAATACCTAATAAGGCATGTTTCGCCAGCTCCCCAGCGGGACAGCGAAAAACAACAGGCAGAGGCGCATTCGCCTGACATCCCTGTGCAGCCTAATGGCAAAACAGTGGTGATTGTGGAAGTACATTCTTTGTCGTCGGGAATTAGGCCCCCGATGGTATTAGCTCCTTCAGGAGAGGGACATACTGACAAGAACTGTATTCAAGGAACAGTAGAACAAGTCACTGAGAGCTTTATCTCAGATTCTCCACGATCAAACGGGATCTTAAACCGTCAAGTGTCACTGCAGGACACATTCCAACTGACGCCAGTAACTCTCACAGGGGAGGGCAAGGTTGAAGGTAGAACCAGGGTGTTAGACGGAGAGCTCCAGTGGTCTACAGTTTCATCTCGCCAACTTTTCAGGCCAGAAAAGAGTGAGAAAAGCGGCCTTACGCATTTGCAAGGAGCTACTTTGGAGAGCTCTGTCCCGCTTCATATTGGTAGGGGAAGAGCGAGTACAGAACCACTGCC
Organism: Oreohelix idahoensis; assembly: GCA_024509875.1. NCBI lineage: Eukaryota > Metazoa > Mollusca > Gastropoda > Stylommatophora > Oreohelicidae > Oreohelix > Oreohelix idahoensis. The sequence goes on along the minus strand of JAMPIV010009830.1, from coordinate 144,983 downwards.
AGGGGCAGATATTACCTATCTTTTCCCAAAGATAGAAGCTACTGGGATCAGTGAGAATTTAGTAGAAACCAAGCAAGAGATCGGAAACTCGACACCAGAGGAACCTGAGATGGGGCATCTTCATTTTAAGGTACCAGCGGTTTCAAACCCGCTGATGAGCAGCAAGGTAGTCGCCATCGCCAGGCCTCTACATAGCAATTCGGTCATGTCAGTTGACCAAGCCAGCATTGCGCCGGACAAGGCAAGGGAAGTTCCAGACGCGCCATTGGAGGGCACAGGTCTGAAGAGAGATCGACTCTCCCGCCGGAGCATGGGAGTAGTTATGGAGAGGAAGAAGAAGAAACAGGTGCGCGTTTCTTTGGCCAACAAACTTTTCCAATTTTGGAACAGTGATTCTCGCTCGAGGGACATTACAGTCGGCCGCAGGTATCTCAGGTCAACCAGGTATAGGCCATACAAACGTAAACACCCAGCGGATAGCCTTTATCGGACAGCACAACCCGCTAATTACCTGTACAGTGGTCAGGGAGTTGTGCGGGAGCTGTACTCCACCAAGGCCAAGGACACTTATCAGGAAGAAACCCTGGAGGAGAAAATTAGGTAAACATGGCCAGGTGCACACAGGAAGGAAGTATGTTATGGTTGATTGGCCCAGCCGCCTGCCAGTTGCAGAGCGACTCAAAGACAGAGGGAGAGAACAGGCGAAGAGCGACCATTTGTGTTGCAGTCGCCAGGTGGAAATCACCAGTCGTGACCATGAGACTTCAGGACTGACAGGCAGATCTGTAGACTTATATAAGGGCCAGTGTGAAACACATAGATTTCAGTAATGAGATCATTGCTCAATCTTTGAGGGTGGGAGTGATGTGACGAAAGTACTGAGATTCTGTCTTTCAATTGGCCCATGTCTTTTTCTCCTTGCAATTTGTTCCCTATTTTTAGGAGGGATTACAGGTAATCCTTCTCCATGTTTTTTCTCCTTCTATTATTTACGTTTTTTCCAGATGAGATCACGATGGAGTTTGATCTATGTGTTTAGAGTGTGTGTGTAGGAAGATTGGTGCAGTATTATTCTAGATTAAGATTATAGAGGCTAGATCAGGATTTGCACCAGTGTCCTTTTTTAAAGATATTGCGTGCCCATAGACGCATTTTCGGGAGTTAAATTATTTGCGGCCATTTTTGCTTCATTGCCAGTATAGGGCTAGGACTAATTCCCGTTTCTTTGTCTAAATGGGGGGTCAGTGACCTTTTACCACGTGTTTGAAAGGCTAACGGATTATTGGGTAGAATCAAAGCCGCGTATATGACGTCACGAGGTCAGCGTGCTGATCGGAGAGAATAAATAGGCTCGCATTTCATATTTTCGTTCTCTTTTAATGTAAATTGCCAAGCCGGGTGCCAGAGTCAAGTCGATTGCCTTTCAGTAGGACATTCGAGATTTGGTAAGCATAAATTTTTGTGTGGGACTGTAATTTTATTTTTCTAGTCCTAGCCAATCATTTAAGTTTCTTTGGGCAGTTTAAGTTTAATGTTAATTCTCATCGCCAGAGCCATCAAATACGATCTTAGTGATAGACTTGAAACTTTATAGGTCCATTTAATTCCTTGTTGAAGGAATAGCGGCAGAAGCACGTGGTCATAAAATTGTAACCACGTGTTTGTAACTACTGAGATTTAATTGATAACCATTATGTATAACTTTTGACGGCATATATGCTAGCATCTAACAGGGTTATATGTTATTGATTGTGCATTATTGTTCTGTGAATTCAGAAGATGGGAGAAGTAATTTTAAAGGGAATTATTTTGTATTACATTTTGAATGTGATTACTAGTATTGACGGGAAGTTTAGGAATTCCTAGAGAATGAGTATTTTTGTGTTAAACATTACGGCATTAGTGTCAGCGTAAGAAGTAGGCCACAGTACGTCTGCCCAGACGGGCCAGTGAAAATATTGTTGTTGCTCGTAGTTTTGTTGTTGCTCGTAGTTAGTCAGGCAGAACCTGGGTCAGACGGTCTGCGGTGTTGTATTACCGGGTGATGTTTATTTTGACGGGGGGGAGAGAGAAGAGAGGGGAGTTACGTGTTGAAGAGTAAGGGAGTTATTTGTTATTTGAAATAGAGTATTAACGTTTTGTTTAGCTGTTGTTTTGGTTTTTCTGTCTAAACAGCAGGTGCTGGCTTTTGTGGGAATGAGAGCGGAATTTTGAGACCACAAAATTTCTCCCACGGCAAAGTTGTGGCATTCGCAGAACCGCAAGGGTTTTACGTTAATTGCCAGTGGTGGAAGGAGAGAAAGAAAAGACGTTTTCCCAGGCAGGGGAAGACATTTTCCAGCGAATAGGATTTTTGTGGATAAATCCTGAGCTCTGACGCTCGTTCCGTTACACACGCAGATTTGGCATGCTGCCAGCGTTGTGGTAATTTTATGTTCGCTTCTTCACGGCCATAATAACGCCGAAAGCCCATCGCCCAGTCATAGGTAATCGGGCAGGTAAATTCAGAGTGGTAGGAGAAGCCAGCTACAGTTCCAGTCTAGAATCCAGTGGGGTTCTGTTAAACCTTAGTCATCAATTCCAGAGTTCGTGGAGAGAGAGGGTAAACATTCTCTCTACTGAAGTCAGCACAGATAGGCAGAACTGATAGTTTTGGTGAATCATAGCAGAGGACTGCTGCTGAAGTTTAGAGGTGCAGTTAGTTGTGTTCAGGAGATTCCAGGATAGGCTGTGTAGAACCGAAGTCTGTGCAGAGATTGTGTAGACATTTCGTAGTCGTTCCAGCTATCAGTGGAGTTAGAGTTAGAATTTAGAATAGCTAGTTGGAAGTGGAGGCTCGACTTGAGACCCCACCCAGTGCAGTGTAGTTCATTTAATTTAACTCTTACCTTCTTCCTCCATACAGGTGAAACTTGTGGGTGAAGGGTGGGGTTGGTTGTTTTGATGATACATCATTTGTCATTCTTTTCTTCCTGAATTTGTTTATTTCAGGAGTGCTTACACTGCATTTTGTTCTTTGACATGTATGAGATTATTTGTGTATAGGTGTTAATAAACTTGTAAATTATAGCTGGAATCAGTCATTTCATTTACGTACAGTAGCTATCTGTTGTCTGTATCGTGGTGTATGTGAATCATACTTGAACCTTATCCCCTTAGGGTAGTTAGAGGTGGTTCGAGGCCATAGCAATTTAAACGTCCGAAGTGGCGAGGAAAGAATCAACCTCGGTTCTCAACCTCGGAGCCAATGGTCTCAACTTTCACATTTTGCACTATATTTCTATCTGAATCTATCATTTCAGTCTTTCTTCTTACTATTGTCTTGTCACTATATGTAGACAGTCTCTAGTCCTAAAACCATTTCGTGACAGTCACCACTGTAGGCATTCACCTGGTCTTACAGCAGTGGTTTCTGTGGCTATTTGTTTGACATGATGAGGTTGCCAAGCTCATGTACAACCTCATTAGGAACCTTGTAGCATGCCTGAAGGTGCAGCTGCCCTTTGCTTTCTTTGTGTCATCAGAGACAGCGGGAACTACACAGCCCAAGGAAAACCCTTGGTCCCCAAAAAAGTAAGACGGCACCGCTAAAAACAATCAGCGGAGAGAAGCTAACCAATAAGGGTAAGCAGATGGAGAGGGAGGTCGAGCACTACTATGAGCTTTACACTAGAGATAATACTGTCATGCCTACAGCCCTTGATGCTGTCAAATGTCTGCCAACACAGCTCATGTTGTCAGTCTATTTGACAAGGTCATTACAGTAAAGGTAGTGTCATAGTAGATACTGCTGTAGTGGAGTGAAGTGCTAGAAGCTTCACTATACTAGGTCTAGCATCGAGAGGTGGGGTGACCAGGTCCCTTCATCACTGCCTTTTCCTCCCCTAACTCAAGAGCAAAGTAAGGTACCCATTTACAGCAGGGTAGACTAGAGCTTGTTGACACCATGAATCAAACTAAGCACCTTCACCGTGACAGATCAGCGCTATAACCACTCTGTCATTCGGATGCTCGTCATTACAATAGCCATGTTAAACAGACCAATCTGGGTTAGTACAGTATAGCTCTGGACAACAGTACTCTAGTTACAAACATAGTAAGCTGATTATGGCGTATCAGTGTTCAAACAAATAGAAAGAAAATTTAATGAAGAAAAAAACCACTAAATACAGCAGCTATGATGAATAGAAAGTCAGCATCATTGTCAAGATTTTCTGTTTTGCTCCTGAAGAAGCATGGAGTCATCACAACAACTGGTCACCTTGAAGAAGCAAGGAGTCACCACAACAACTGGTCAACTTGAAGGAGCAAGGAGTCACCACAACAACTGGTCAACTTGAAGGAGCAAGGAGTCACCACAACAACTGGTCACCTTGAAGAAGCAAGGAGTCACCACAACAACTGGTCACCTTGAAGAAGCAAGGAGTCACCACAACAACTGGTCACCTTGAAGAAGCAAGGAGTCACCACAACAACTGGTCACCTTGAAGAAGCAAGGAGTCACCACAACAACTGGTCACCTTGAAGAAGCAAGGAGTCACCACAACAACTGGTCACCTTAAAGAAGCAAGGAGTCCCACAACAAGGTCACCTTGAGTCACCACAATAACTGGTCACCTTGAAGAAGCAAGGAGTCACCACAACAACTGGTCACCTTGAAGAAGCAAGGAGTCACCACAACAACTGGTCACCTTAAAGAAGCAAGGAGTCACCACAACAACTGGTCACCTTGAAGAAGCAAGGAGTCACCACAACAATTGGTCACCTTGAAGAAGCAAGGAGTCACCACAACAACTGGTCACCTTGAAGAAGCAAGGAGTCACCACAACAACTGGTCAACTTGAAGAAGCAAGGAGTCATCACAACAACTGGTCAACTTGAAGAAGCAAGGAGTCACCACAACAACTGATCAACTTGAAGGAAGCCTACAGTAAAGTATTCATGTATTCCTGCATCAACATGTTTTACATGATGATGAAGTTGCCAGCCTCATTCTCATATTAGTTGCCTCTTTTGACGTGCCTGAGGGACAGCAGTAATCATTCATGTTCTATCTTTCAACTCCTCAAAGGCCCTCCCCCCCCCCCCAAAGAACTACGGGGCATCATTTACACGCAGTGTTGCTTTGTCATCCAACGGGCTGATCACCCGTTTGCCAGTCACTTCGATTACGGAAACAACAGCAAATGGATTGATTTGCCGTTGCCCTAAAGACGTCAATAGGCGTGATGGGAAACAATGGCAAAGAAAACCTATCTGCTGTTGCCCTAAGACGCCACTCGGCGTAATGGCCACTGACTGCTTTGACGGTCGGTGGCTAAGGACGGAAGAAGAAGAAGAAGAAGAAGTTGCTTTGTCAACCTTTTTTCTCTGTCATATTTTAAAAACTTTTCCCCTCAAAATTGTTCCTCTCCTCTTTCTATTACACTCCTTTTCCTGGCTCCTATTGAAATATGTGACCACCACTGCAGTAGCCACCATAAAGGTAGCCTGCAACACTGGCACTAATATGTTTCTGTAGCAATCTGTTTTACAATGGTGGGGTTGCCAGCCTCCAGCTTTTCTCACCTTATACAATCTGTTTCAAATGCTACTTCTAATTATATTATTTTAATTATTTCTAACCAACATTTTTGTGCTTTTTTTCTTTTCTCTCACCCTCTTCACATCATCACCATTACTTTATTTCTATCATCCACTTTATTCTTCATCTTCCTCATCCCTCTCTCTTCTTTCACTCTTTTTACTGTCTTCATTCTCAACTCCCTCAGTTTGTATTCTCTGTGTGTGTGTGTGTGTGTGCATGTGCGTGTGCAGTGTGTGTGCAGTGTGTGTGTGCAGTGTGTGTGTGCAGTGTGTGTGGGGGGTCTCTGAGGAAACAATCAAACAACAGTACTACTGCTGCCTGAGGCATGTCTTATGAGACAACTAATGTGAGGTTGTGCCTGGTACTGGCAACCACATCATGTCAAACACATTGTTACACAAACCACTATTGTAAGAGTTTGTGAGTTGGCATATGCTTCCTTAAGGGGACCATTTGTAATGGCTCCATGCTTCACAAGAAGTGAGAACAAGCCATTGATAATGATGATGTGTGTTTATTGTGTGCACATTTTTGTTTGTCTTCTCACTTCTTGTGATCCCACTACTTACAACTGACAAGAGCCTCTGTGTTTCTCTGGATGAAGTAGTTGATAAAACCATAGAAGCAACAGGGCAGACACTCCAGGCACCTATGCTTCTTGTTTCTAGAATCTGGATGAAGACACGGGTAGCCATCTTCTGCTATCAGATCTTTGCTTTCCTCAGACGTGAAGTTGGAGCACAGAGTGTCTATCAGTTCATTCACAGCTCTCTCCACAAACTGGCTTTGTCTGATTGATACAGAGGGTATATTTCAGTGTCTAACGGATACAGTAGGTATATTTCAGGGTCTAACTGGCAACAACATATATTTCAGGGGGAGAGTGTACTCAGTTCCCTCATTCATAATTAGTAATTAAACCATTTAAACACTAATAATGTTTATTATCAAGCCCACATGGCTAAGCCACAATTACAGGGAGCTAAAGAGGGTTATGATGACCCTTATCCTCAATGAACCAGCCTGCCTTGTGCCACATTATTCAAACTCTACATCATCTTTATCTTTCTTACATCTGTCACCAGTTCTCTTCTCAGCAGGATTTTGGTTTCCCTCTATTTCTTTTACCCTGACAATTCCAGAACAAGGACTGCCTTGTTGTGCTTTTAGTTGGTTCCTCAATGTGTGTCCTAATCACTGCCAACATCTTTTCTGTACCTCTTGATTCAATGGCTTAATGTATTTATTTTACTAACTAACTCATGATCTACTAGAAGTTTATGTTACTAGCCTAAGACTCTGAAAGATAGAGTAACATGTCATGTGACCACGTTAACACTGATCTCCAATACTAAGATACAAAAACCATTTCTAGTGGAAAACGAGCAAACAAATTCTTAATTGTCTAAAAAATCGTTAATCTTTCATTGAGGAAAACATTTTAAAATTCTTTCTTGTGTATAAAGTAAATAATTCTTAGTTGTGTATAAAATGTACAAAATATTATTCTTGTGTATAAAGTCAGTAAATCGTCATTGTGTATACAATTTTTTAAATGTGTTATTGTGTATAAAATCAATAATTCTTCACTATGTATAAATAAAAAATGCATTGTGTGTAAGAACATCATTGTGTATTGACTTTTTAAAAATGTCTTCATTGTGTATATCAACAATACAAGATTATACATAACATGTTTTACAACTCTCTCTCTCTCTTTCTCCCTGTCTGTCTGTCTCTCTCTCTTGTCTTTCTCTCTGTCTCTCTCACAACATCAATAAAACTTCATTTTGTATAAGATCAATACAACTTCACTTTGTATAAGATCAATACAACTTCACTTTGTATAAGATCAAGAAACTTCACTGTGTATAAGATAAAAAAAACTTCACCGTCTATAAGTACAACAAAGCTTCACTAAATATAAATTAGTAAGTTGTTTCTTGCACTGAAAAGTTGCTTTTCTCTCATCTGACTGACTGTACAACTTACATGGACAAAGACTTTGAGGCAACAGCAACAATGTTAGTGGTCAGTTGTATGAACCTGTCAGCACTGACAGGCTCTTCTTCAGGAATATCACACAGTGCTGTCACTGACATGTCATTCAGTACCACCTCAATGCGGCAGTCCAGAATGTCCTTTAGAGTCTTTGACAACTTCTCCAGCTGACTCATCAACTTGTACACATGCTGAACATCTGCAGACATTACCAAAGACATATGTGCCAGTTTTTTTACTCAATTTTTAAATCTAAAATGATGTAGGAATAACATTATTTGACCATTTGTTTATCAGAATAACATTTTTTTTAATTTCATAATTTAATAATAAAAGCGTGAATACTGAAACAGGGGGTAAAAGGATCTCGTTACACGCCCATTGAGGCATATTGGGAAAATGGGGTGTTAGGCCCATATTTTCTTGACCATCGGCACACTAGGGGTGATGTGGTCAGCATCACGCCGGCCGCGTTAACCTTCCCAGAGCTGCTCTGGTACTCAATTCATGAGACTGGGTCAGCCCCGGAGCCGTTTGCGGTCTAAAAAATCCCACCTCAACTGGGGATTGAACCAATGACCAACGAGATAGGAAGCCAGTGCACTAACCATTGCACTACCATGGCTCCATGAATACTGAAAGGCATAAGGTAATTTCTAGTTGTATATGTTTGGTTCTTTCCATCACTTTCACATTGGTGACATTATCACACAATTTCAATCCTTCTATGCATACAACCACATATGAAAGTCTATATCTTCTTGGTTCTAGTTTCTGTTGTTTCAAAGCCACTCAATGGGACTCATTTGACATTTGAATCAAAGATTATTATATTTATGCTGAATTTGATTTCCATGTATTTCCCAGTGCATTGAAAGCTCCACCTTTTGTCTGCTAACAAAGACACATTTCTCAATAAGTTAGGATGGTTTTTGTTGTGTTCCTGTAAAGCTACATATTTTCACACGCAGGTTTCCTACAAGGATTACAACTCAACTGCTGAACAGGATGACCCAGTTATCATAGAAAACTGTTTCATATGACATGGCAAGGTCACTTACAGGTGTCCACATTCAGTGATGTCCAATTAAGGGTTGTAATGCCAGGTTTGAGGGCTTCTTCCACTCTCTTCCGGAAAAGCTTCATCAAAGGAAAGAGTACTGCAGGAATTTCCTGTATAATGCGCCTGTATTCAGCTAACATTTCGGCCAACCTGTACAAAGAAAAACAGTTATTACCAGATCAGCCACTGAATATTAGCAAACAATTCCTCCTAAATTGCGAGCTCAAAAAACATTAGATTCAGATAACTGCAGCATGGTCTAAAAGGGTAGGATTAAAAATCTCCTGTTTTTGTAATTATGATGCTGTTCAGAATCAACATCATTGAAGTGTTCATAATTGTTCCTATAGCATGCTGGTTGCATCCTCTCATACATCCATCCTTGCTAGTCTGATGCTTAATGCCAAACTCCAGCAGTCTTAGCTTGGTTGATACATTGATATGTTTATTTTTGTGTCGTTCTTTAACAGGCGACCATTAATTGTACTTAGTATTCCTCCATTATCCATGTCCCCACTATGGGTGCTCTCTCACGGCTAGTCTATTGGCTCCCTCATCTCTGTGTACTCCTGCATGACCAGGACAGTAGATCCACACAAGTTCCTGAAGGTTTGAGGCCTCTATATATGTTACTGTATGTTCTATTTTTTTTTAAGCTTGAAGACAGTTCATTCACAAGAAACCATTACAAGCATCTGTGCCTCTCAGATTCAGAACTAACCATGTGTGTAACCAAACTGCTTATTTTGGTTCAGATATTTTTTTAAATCTCACAAAAATATGCTTCCATTCATGTGGATCATGGAGGCTAGCAAAGCTGGAAAGCAAAGAGCTGGATCTGTGCCCTTTTGCAAAAGCTGTATGAGACAGTCAAGGAGAGATGCACATGATGCTGTCACCTTCCCTAGGTCAAACAAAGTGCTAGAGAAACTACTAATATGACAGCACATTGCAAAGGAAGCAAACCATAGTAGTGACACTATACTCTTTCATGAATGAAGAAAGAATGGAAGAACATGTTCTACAAACATGAGGATGTCTGAGAAAACATCAAGCCACATAGTAACCGGTATGTGAGTATGCAAAGTACAAAGTTAGTCCTGAACACAAAGCTGAGTTTTAAGAGTGGTCATTTGCTGAGGATCCTTAGATCAAAACTCACTTCATTTCTCATATGGTCAACTGAATGTACAGCATCTCTTGTAATGTAGATTTTCTGCTAATCATGTTATACACTGAGAATACAGCATAGGATTTGAAATGAGTCAACTAGGACATTTAGATCTTATTTTGTTTTTGGGGGAGACATATTTCAAGGAAAGTGAAGGAAGCAAATAAATAGGTCATAGAAACCTAGTCATGAAACGAGAATTAATGGAGATAACTATTAGACAGCTAAAATATTTTGGCTACGTAAAAAGACACAATCTCTTGCTTTAAACTATAATGGAAGGCAGAGTGGAAGGCAAACATTCAAGAGAAAGACAGCGCTATAAGTGGGAAGATAACATGAAGAGAAGAGCAGGATAGAGCCTATCAGAGTGCACCACCTAAAAATGAGACAGGAGACACTGGAAATTCACTGATGATGATGACGATGACTACGACGATGATGATGAATATGTTGTTTTGGTACTTGCAGCAATAGTACTAACAAATAACATAACTGTATGCATTTTGTTAAGCTGCTTTTTTAATATGGAAAACATGCAGATATGTTAATTAAACAGTGAAACAGTTGTACTAGGGTTACAATAATTACTCTATGCTTCATTTTTTATTCTGACTGTAACATGTCCTCCTTTGAGCAAATTTCTAATAATAATAATAATATAATAATAGCCCCTTCAGTCATAACTGACTATGGGAATGCGCCCCTGAGGTCACAGCCCTCAGCTGCTTATTTTCCTGGTGTTCCTTTCGACGTTTTCTCCTCTCCTCTACTTGTTGTGTGAGCCTCTTTTTGCCCAATCTGAGGTGGTGCCGTAAATAGCATCGCCACTTATTGCGATCAGCAGCTTCATCCTCCCATGTTGCTGGATCCATGTCCAGTGCCCTCATATCTCTCTTGCACACATCTTTGAACCTCAGCTGTGGTCGCCCAACTGTTCTCTTGCCATCTGCTAATTGTCCGTAGAAGATATCTTTTGGGATGCGACCATCTTCCATGCGGCGAACATGGCCAAGCCAGCGAAGTCTGTGCTGTCTAAGCAGTGTATACATACTTTGAAGGCCAGCACATGACAACACCTCGACATTTGTCACTTTATCTTTCCACGAGATGCCGAGGATATGGCGTAGACACCGTAAATGGAAGGTATTGAGCCTTCTTTCTTGCTTAGCATAGGTCGTCCAGGTCTCGCTGCCATATAGGAGTGTGCTGGTGACGCAGGCGTTATATACCGCAGCTTTGGTCTTCGTTGTGAGTTTGGAGTTTCCCCAAACACGCGATGTGAGGCGGGCAAAGGTAGCTGCAGCTTTGCCAATGCGGCTGTCGATTTCTGTGTCCAGTGAGAGTTTGTCATTGATGGTAGACCCTAGGTATGTGAAGTGGTGCACCACTGCCAATTCATAGTTATCGATAGTGATAACTGGTGCAGCACCCACATCCTGACTCAGCACATTCGTTTTTTTTTTAGACTTACTGTGAGGCCAAAGTCCTTGCATGCTTTAGTGAAGCGATTCATCAAGCTCTGAAGCTCCTGTTGGCTTTGAGTGACGACTGCAGCATCATCAGCGAACAACAAGTCTCTTATAGTGACCCTTCTGATTTTTGTTTTTGCCTTCAGCCTTGAAAGATTAAACAGGCGGCCATCTGACCTAGTGTGAAGGCATATTCCTTCAGTTGCATCTCTGAATGCATGTTTCAAGAGTAAGGCAAAGAAGATCCCGAAGAGGGTCGGAGCCAGAACACAGCCTTGTTTAATGCCACTTTGTATGTCAAAGGGCTGTGATGTGCTTCCAGCATATTGGACTGTTCCCTTCATGTCGTCATGGAATGACTTTATCATTTCCAGCATTTTAGAAGGGCATCCTATTTTCAGGAGGATTTTGAAGAGTCCATCCCTACTAACCAGGTCAAATGCTTTTGTGAGGTCTATAAAGGCGATATATAAAGGCCTTTTCTGCTCTCTTGATTTTTCCTGAAGCTGGCAGAGAGAGAAAATCATGTCTGTTGTTGATCTGCCAGCTCGGAATCCACACTGTGACTCTGGATATATGCGCTCAGCTAACTTGTGTAGTCGCATTAAGATGACTTTGGCTCGACCCACCTCTCCATCTGCTTACCCTTATCGGTTAGCTTCTCTCCGCTGATGGTTTTTAGCGGTACCGTCTTACTTTTTTGGAGGCCAAGTGCTTTCTTCTAATAAGCAGAAATTCTGCTAAGCAGAAGAACTAAACAAGGTCCCAGCAACTTCTGCGTATACAAACTGCACTTTATTTCTCTCACTGTATTCACATTCCAATTTTTTTTAAACCTGAATTTGCCAGTTTCTCTAACTGTTCTCCTGTCATGACGTGCTAAAGAACTTTGACCGCCTGTGCCTTAAGCTGGTGACCTTAACAACCAAGACAAAGTACAACTTTTGGTAAATATTGCTGACTCACATGACTTGAGTTTTTCTTATTGTCTCCTCCTTAACAATCAGTTCTTGTGCAGCATCTGGGACATCAAGTTTCATAATCTGAAATAAATCAAGTTTTTATAAGAAGTGAAATATCAAGTTTCTGAGCTGAAATAATGTTAACTTTTAGAATCTAGTATACATATATTGTCATAACCAGAAATAATCAAATTTCATAATGTGAATTACATCAAGTTTCATAAGCTGAAAGACATCAACTTGTATGTTGTGAAAAAAATTGAAGTCTTTAAATTGCACATAAAACACTGGGATAGAGAAGTATCAATCTAACAGGGATACTCAAGTAATTCTTGAGGGATTGTGAGGTCACCTATTATGCACAGCTTGGCCATCTGGTCTGTATATATGTTTTGTAAGAAACCTGCCTCTTATTCCTTCAACTGTCTATCTATTACTACCCTAACCTCTCAAACATGGTACAAAAATTGTCCATATCACTGGTAATAATAGTGTAGTTTGTGCACTGCTATAAATCTTCCTTCTCCGACAAACTGACCACGTGTCCTTCTTTCCTGTCTGTTAATATTTCATCTCTCCCAGACTTTGAATCTTATATTGTACCAGTCCTATCAAACTGGTCTGACTCAGGCTTCACTTTCATAGCATGTTTTAACTTTGATTTTTGACATTATCTTCAAATTTAAAATATTGGAAAAATGTTACTTACTGCTGCATTTGGAAGCTCAAAATGTGAAAGTGGTCTAGATCTGTCTCAGCTTACACGACTGTCTGAAATAACAGACATCTAACAGCTACAATGCTAGCAATAACATTATGGAACAGCAGGATCTAACCTGCAGGCATTTGGCCTCCTGAATCAGCTCCATGATCTGGGGGTCAAAGTTCACATACAGCTCTTCAGTGTCAGGGTGCTTGACCAATAGAGATGCTTGAAGACCAGATTTGGCAGCTTCACAGGCCCGATACCATCCACGATGGTACAACATCTGAGTCAAGCACAACAAATAATTTACAATTTGTGTTACCAGTAAAAATGTTGTCAGGCAAAATAATCTGGCAACATCTATTTTAATTCAAGAAAGAAAGGAAGGAAGGAAGGAAAACATTTAATTAGCACAATACATTAGCTAATTAGTTACTTTTTGATTTATCCTAAGAACTGCTTGTCCACACTAAAATCCAGATTTCAAAAGAGTCTAAAGATGAAGTCTGAATTAACATAAGACACAGATCTGTTGTGTATACTTACCTCATATTCCAGCAGGACACCAGCCATTTTGTTAAAGTTCCTTATAATTTTCTTGGATTCCTGATGCTTTGAAGTGAACAGAATATAGTAAATTAAAATATAACTGAAAATGTAAGTGTTCTTCATGAAAAAAAAAAAAAAAATCTATGTCAATGGAGATGTGTAAGAGAGTTCTTCTGTTTTATATAAAGCCAATCCTACAATGGAAGTGTGTCATGGACAATTATTAAGTAAGAAGAAAAATGCCTGGATGCCACAAAGATGTAGTTTTACACAGGAATGTTAAGAGTACCATGGTCGGCTAAACAGAGTAATGAGGTTGTCCTGAAAAAAAAAAAAAAAACCAATGTGCAAAGGAAATTTATTACTCATATTAGAAGAAATCAATCTACTTTAACTGGACAGGTTATGAGCAGAAGAAAGCTAGAATATACTGTGACAACAAGAAAGACTGAAGGAAAGCTCTGGTGCTGGCTTTCTGTAAGTGGAGTGACATGAGAAATGAATGAATCAAACAGTTGTAACCACAGACAATTATAAAATCTGTATACAGGTTGTGTGTTTTCCTTCAAGTGCCATGGCCAGCTGTAATGAGATGACTCTGTGCTACATAAGGAGTGACATGAGAAATGAATGAATCAAACAGTTGTAACCTCAGACAATTATAAAATCTGTATACAGGTTGTGTGTTCTCCTGCAAGTGCTATGGCCAGCTGTAATGAGATGACTCTGTGCTACATAAGGAGTGACATGAGAAATGAATGAATCAAACAGTTGTAACCACAGACAATTATAAAATCTGTATACAGGTTGTGTAATCTCCTTCAAGTGCCATGGCCAGCTGGTCTAGATGATCATGTGTCTCCACAAATTCCTATCCCTAATGCTGTTTATCATTTTGTTGTTGACTTTGTCCCCCATACCATGATGAACTGTCCAGTGTAAATTTATAGTTTGCTGTCTCTTTTTCTATCATTTTAGCCTATTGTTACAAATATATACCAACACTTTCAAGCAGTGTAGACTGCTTTATTCTCATGTGCTTGATAAGCTTCTAGTTCAGACTAAACATCCTTGTTAGCCCATTAAAAAATTCATTCACTGCCTGGTGAGGTTGAACTGGTTTTATGGATAGGGTTAATTTATTCTGTAGTGATGCTTATTTTATTATATTTATTTAAGAGATTATACCCTCAACTACAATCAGTTTCTTCCTACAAACAAGTCAACTCTTTAAGAAGCAAAGTAAGGTAGAAGAAGAAGAAGATACATGTAAACACACCACCTTCTTCTTTTTCTTCTTGAATCCTTAGCAACTGACTGACTAAGCAATCAGTGGCCGTCATGCCTAACGGCATCTTGTAGGGTAGCATCAAACTCTCTCCACTGTCTGTGGCTATCCTTCATAAAGAGCCCAAACTCTGGTTCATACTTTTCATATTAGCCTTTACAGTTCTCCTAGTAATCCACCTTTTGCTGCATTTAAAACAACCTTTTAAACTATAAGAGCATAACAAACTCTTCACAACTTATGACTATTTATTTTTTTTTTCAGGAGAAAATTATGTGTACCTTAAGAATTTCAGGTTTGGTCTTGAAGATCTTCATTGGATGTTCAATCCTTCTGTACAACTGTCGAGCCCAAGCTATTTTTCCAGCAACTGGGGGCAGATTTCTGGGAATCTGAGGGTCATTCTTGTGCTTCTGGTAAATCTTTCGTATTGACTCCAGTTCCTGGCCATAGATGGCCAAAATGCGCAAGTACTTGTCTGTTAGGTCCAGTTGTGCAGTACTGATGGCTTGAAACTTGTCAAGAAGTTCCAAGGCTTTCTCAGTCTGAAGATAAAATATCAGATAGGATTTTTAATCAAATATATCAACAGCTGGTTTAAGAAAAGTTGGGCCACACCTTACAATAACATTTAGAACCCTTGAATTAAATGGCCGGTCATAAACATTCTATATGACAAACTGATTCAAGACTAAATCTACATTCAATAGTGTTTGTGTTGCCTGTTCAACAAAATCTAACATGTGAAAAATATATATGTATATAATATTAACTCTTTTGTCCCAGGAACATTCTAGGTATCACTGGGGCACCAAAATGATAATCATTTTTTTCTATTTCTACAGGTGATCTTTTACAAAATGCAGTAAACATTATATATATATATATATATATATATATATATATATATATATATATATATATATATATATATATATATATATATATATATACACACTGTTCAAAAAAAGAAACGCATAGCTATCCGAGGGCGCGTTTTTATGAGTTTGTAAGTAAAATTTGGTGCTAGGGTATATAAAAACCAGCCTCAAATGTTCTTTATAGTGTCAAATGCACGTGTTGACCTGAATTGCGTTCGTTTTGTAGTCGGTACAACGCAATGGTCAATAGTTTTTATGACGCAATTTTTGACCACAGCTCATGTTGCGCGCACGTGAAAGCAACAAAATTTGGGGTGAACACTATTCACTGACAACGCAACTGAAACCCTATAAAAGGATAACGCTACACACAAAAAATTCAGTTCATTTTCAAGCAGACATTTATGGCGTCTCTATCGATACATTTAAGGAACATTTCTATTGGCCGACTGCATGCAGGCGAAAGTCAAAGTCAGGTTGCCAGGCATCTAAACGTGCATCAGAGTACCATCAGTCGACTTTGGCACCGGTTCTAAGCCACTGGCTCAGTTGAAGACCGGCATCGCAGTGGATGACACAGAGTGACAACAGCAGTGGAGGATCGCTTTATTCGGCTTCGTCACCTCAGAGACAGGTTTACAACAGCTTCCTCAACTGCCCAGTCATTGCCTGCAGGACGTCATGTGTCTGATCAAACTGTCCGGAATAGACTGCACGATGCTGGACTTTGGGCACAACGACCTCACCGAGGACCTGTCCTTACGTGCCGCCATCGCCAAAAAATCGACTTCTTTGGGCCAACCAGCATCGCCCCTGGGCAGCTGACAATCAATGGAGACGTGTCTGGTTTAGTGACGAATCTTTCTTTTTGTTGCAGCATCATGATAGACGGCGTAGGGTCTACCGTAGGCGAAATGAACGTTTTGCCCAAAATTGCGTTGATGAAGCTCTGCCGCACGGTGGTGGAGGTGCAATAGTGTGGGGAATGATCAGTTACAACGGAAGGAGTCAATTGGTGCACATTGAAGGAGGCTTGAATGTGCAACGATACGTCAATGAAATTCTTCGACCCCATTGTGATAAAATTAACCGTGATACAACGTTAAAATATCTCCAAAGATAAAATGTAGGGATAAAAAATAATGCATAAGCTACTAGAAGACATGATCGCCCATGCCGCGGGTCACCACCCGCCATGGAAACTAACTTGTTAGACGTGAAGGCAAAACGTTTACCCTTGGGACGGGATGAGAACGGAGATCAAAAGGAAAAAATATGACTGAACACGTGCTTGAAACTAGCAAGGCTGAAAAGACGCAATTGGTGGGGAAAGGAAAAAAATTCACGTCCCCAAGTTGACACAAGGTAAAGAAATTGACAAAAGGGACCTTAGCTATTATACGCAACAGTCATTTCTTGGACGCTTTTACGATATTTTGTCCTTTTATTTGAAATCAGCGGCAAACGCATTACAGAAGATGCTCGAACATATTTCAAAAAAAAAAAAAACAACTAACCTTGAAAAGTAACTTTTTCTTAATAATAATGTTAGGAATATAAAACCTAGCTGGCCTGATGGCCCATCTTGAGCAGTGAAATAATATGCTTTCATTTATACAGACGGATAGATAATAATGAAGATATTGACAAAAGACTGTGTTGTTCATATCAGCGAGCGACTGCATTGAAACAAAAAATGTCACTAATTTTCAAAAAAATTGCGACCTTGAGACTCAAGTGCTAAAATCTAGTTGGAAGGAAAGAGAAGGGGAATTAGTGGAAGTTGTGGCTAAAAATAACTCTAGAGACAGACGGACCAACAGACAATAATACATACTTGACTGAGGTATGACTGAATTGACTTTTGGTAGGAGGTTTGAATTTTGAAAAGGGGGAAAGGCGGTGATTGGCCATAGATGATCATATTATCGGCGCTCAGACGCGCATTTTTGCCATTCAACATAAACTGTCCAGTAGTAGACACAGAAATTCTTCAGTGGTGTATTTCCCAAAAGCTAATTGCAATATTTAGAGGGACGCCATACTAGAGCCAGCAGCTCAGCTGAGTTTTGCTAGCATATAACTGTGTTCTCTATTCATAATTCTGGTAAGACAAAGTATTTCTTTGTATATTTTAATATTGTTTAATGTTTCGAGTGATTTGATACTGCCATATCAAAATCTATCCCTTACAACAAGTAAGGATTCGCTCTAGACCCCCCGCCCTAGTTCAGGGTCTAGAGACAAACAAAATACATAAACTCCAGCAAGGATTATGAAGGGCGGATCAAGTGTTGAGATCAGTGGAACATATCACCTATCCTATTCAATGGCAAGAAGCTAATGAACATATTTCAGAATATGTAGTCTGGGGGAACTTATCCTATGTGAAACCAACTTGGTAAGATGTGCTGTATGGTCAGAGAGATCTGACCCCGTCTATGTGGTGTTGTTGTGTAGTGTTGAGTGTAGAAGTGGCTCAGGAGGTAGAGTTCTGACACATGACCAAATACTTTTATTTCAGAACTGTGAGTTTTTTATTTGGCACCAAAGTGGTGTCAAATGCTGTGTTGAATAATACAAGAGTGGACCCGTGCAGTCTAATATTTTGGCAGAGCATCCTTATATTGCCCCCAAGCACGGAGAGGTGGGGCCACCAGATTCCAGCACCAGAACTACTCATTCAAGATACGTGAGCGTCTGGCCTGCTGGACATTCACCAACTTAGTTTATAAATAACACACCAACTATATTCCCATCAACTAGAACATACCATGTTGGGAAATAAAATTGTATTCCTCCCATCAATAAATAGACAATGTTTAGTAGCCATAGACAGGGAGTGATGAAGCCACCCCAACAGCACATCCATTAATCGTTCTCCCAGATAAATTACAAATATAAACAGTAGTAAATTAACTAGTCTTGTAAAATACATATGTACACACCTTTCATTTATTATGCCATATATTCATGCATTTCATTCATAATTTCAAAACCTTTCATATGTTCTGACCAAAATAAAACCTTGGTTCAGAACAAATAAACTTAAAGAAAATTTACTATCAAAATTTTACACAGCTTGAGTTAGTTCAGTGTGTTATAAAATTTTATTAATATTATTAGACTTATTAAATATCTGTGTGTGTGTATGTAATCTACCACAACACATTACATATCAGTACCCTAGATTTTTAACGTAGCCACATTCATTAGAAAAAAAAAGATATGTGTGAGGTCGTAAGTGGTAGCAAGAAGGGCCTTCTGTAAATTCACAGCTACATTTATCTCAGGAGCCTTCACAGCTGACCTCATGCATCACACTAGGTAATATCACAATCATACAGTACCATCAAATCCACTACATATATTGGGGTCTCTTGTCCAGGGATAATTAGCTTAACAGTAATATTAGGATCTCCTGGTGGGAGAATTAAATTAGGGGAACAAATTATAAAAATTAAAAGTGTCCCTTAAAATTAAAAGTGAAAATAAAAGTTGGTGAATCTTCACAGCCAGTGGTAATTAATTAGTTAACTGGCTAATTAGAATTACTTTAGACTATAGTAATTAGAATTACTTTAGTGGTTGGAAATTTTATCTTGCTCATTGCTAAATTGTCTAAAAAGTATGGCGGAGCTGGCCAAGTTCAGATCAGCTGCTGTGCTAACGGCGAGGGATATGGGAATGGATGGTCAGGGTTTAATTCAATATGTAACGGCTGAATGTGATAAGTATATTGAACGGGAAGAAAGAAGATTAGAAAAAGAGGCTGAAAGAAAATTAGAGTCTGAAAGGTTGGCTGAAGAGAAGAGGTTAGAGGCTGAAAAAGAAATTAAGAGGCTGCAGATTGAGGCAGAAGAAAAACGACAGCAAAGGGAAGCAGAAGAAAAAAGATTGACTGCCGAAAGGGAGGCAGAAGATAAAAAGGCCGAAAGGGAGGCAGAAGATAAAAGGTTGCAAAGGGAGCACGAATTACGACTAAGGGAGCTGGAGCTACAAGGCCAGGCTCCTGAAAATGGTGCCAGCCCTTTTGCCTCAGATGCTACGCCCAGTCTGGGAGCCTCAACATCAGCTATGGGGTTTCATTTAGACCATTTTGTTGAGAAAGACGATGACATAGAGGGGTACCTCGGACGTTTTGAGTTATTAGCTACTACATATGGGTTAGAGAGAGAGAGAGAGGTGGAGTTTAAAGTTATCACAGGGACTGAGAGGTACTTCTTATGAAGTCTTCGCAAAAATGAACAGAGAAGACCAAGACAATTATGACATGTTAAAGCAGGCTTTGTTATTAAGGTACGAAAAAAATGGTGAATTTTATCGTAAGAAATTTAGAAATGCCAAATTGTTGTCTGGGGAGACATACCACCAATTCTCTGCCAGACTGGAAACCTATTTGGAGAAATGGACGGCTCTGGGGAAGACCCAAGATCTTAAGATGATGATCATGATAGAGCAATTGAGAGAGTCCATGGCTCCAGACATGAGAAAATTTCTCATGGAACAAGGTGCAGAGAAGTTGGGGGAGGTTTTAAATGTCGCTGAGAGGTATCAGGCAGCCCAGGCAGAGGTAAGTGGTGCTAAAAAGAAGCACATAGACAATTTTAAAGCTCCACAGCAATTTAATAAATTTGATAATAGAGAACAGGGTAATAAAGGTAGGACAAACCTTGAACGGCCAAGAAATGACTATCGAGACAGAAACTCACAGTTCAATGACCAAAAATCCAATGAAAGAAAACCGTTTAACCAAGGAAAAAGATGGTGTAAATGGTGCAAGAAAGATAACCATAACACCGAATTTTGTAGAAGGAAACCTTCAAACATTGCTGCAATGAAGTCGGGGACTCAAAGATTAAAGGTTAATCCTAATGGACAGCAGGAACCTTATCACCCCCCCAGTTTGTGAGGATGTTATTTGTAATGGGGTCACCATAAGGTGCCTTTATGATACAGGTTTGGATTATGATTCAGTTGTGAAGTCTAGCCTAGTGGACCCAAGTCAGTATACCACAGAAACAGTGGAAATACAAGGGGCAACTAAGGACATACCACTCATGACACTTCCCATCGCAAGGATAACGGTGAAAACTCGCTATGTGGAAGGAGAAATCAGAGCAGCAGTGATAGATGAACCAATCTACCCTCTGATATTGGGGTGTAGATACGTCTTCTTGGGGAATCCCGAGAAACCTGTGATCATGGCGACAGTGCAGACCAGGTCACAGAAGAAGGAAAAAGAAGGTGAACCTATAAATGCTCATCCAGAGGAGATGAGGAAGGCGCAGGCTGAGGATAGGACACTCAAGCCATGTTTTAAAAAATTGCCCAAATGCCACACACCTCCGAGCAAGGGGGGAATATTTTATGAAGAACAAACTATTATACAGGAAGGCCGGAACTGGAACAAATGGTCACAACCAGCTGGTTCTTCCCACTTCATATAGGGATAAAGTGATGGAACTCGGGCATGCGATTCCCTTCAGTGGTCACATGGGGATCAGCGCCACAGGACAGCGTATAGCTTGTCATTACTTCTGGCCAGGGATAACGGAGGATATAAAAAGATATGTCAAATCCTGCCCAGAATGTCAAAGGGTAGCTCCAAAGCATTGGACTGCTCCTGCAACTCTAGGGGAAATGCCCATAGTGGGAACACCTTTTGAGAGGGTTGCAGTGGATATTGTGGGACCTCTCACTCGGACCAAGAGGAGGAACAGTTACATCCTTACTCTGGTGGACACTTGTTCTATGTGGGGAGAGGCGGTAGCCCTGCCATCAATTGATTCAAAACATGTAGCAGAGGCACTACTTACAATATTCACCCGATTAGGATTCCCGCATCAAATCTTGACGGATAATGGCTCTCAGTTCAAGGGGAAACTAACGGAAGAAGTTTTTAAGCTATTTCAAGCCAGACACTTTCATTGTAGTCCGTACCATCCGCAAGGGAACGGCCAGGTAGAGAGGTTCAATGGGACTCTCATTTCTATCCTGAGAAAGCTGGCACACGAAAAACCGGATCTGTGGGATCAATTCCTGCCCGCCGCATTGTTTGCGTATCGGGAGGTACCACATAGTTCAACCGGGATGGCTCCCGCAACTCTGCTATTTGGGAGGCCAATAAAAGGTCCATTAGAAGCGCTATTAAGGACCTGGACAGATGAGAAGGCGGAAGAGACTGTTACCTCATCTTATCAATACGTGAACGAACTGACCACTCGTTTGAAAGCTGGATGGAAACTGGCAAATGATAATTTGAAACAAGCCAGGAAGAAACATGCAGCATATTTTAATAGGAAGGCAAAGGACAGAGAACTAGCTGTGGGAGAGAAGGTGCTGCTTCTACTACCCGGCAGCCAGAATAAATTACAAATTGGATGGCAAGGTCCATATACGGTTCTAGAGAAGGTGTCTAGAACAAACTATAAAATTGACAAAAAGGGGAAGGAGAAAGTTTATCATGTAAACCTGTTAAAGAAGTATCTGGACAGACCACTCCAGGAAAGCACCCCCTTACTGACCTTGGCTATCGCAACTCAAATGCAAAAGGAACCACTCACCTCGCATGAATACCCATTACATCCTTGTGAAACAGCGGCACAGGTAAAAGTCAGTAAGCACCTGACTAAAAATCAGAGGGAGATAGTTCAACAGGTTCTGGAGGAACATACAGATGTATTAACAGATAAACCAGGCCATACAAATTTGCTACAGTATGACATGAAACTGGTAGACTCAAACCCAATCTGCATGAGAGCCTATTCTATTCCGTTCGCGAAGGAGAAGGCATTGAAGGAAGAAATAGATTATTTGTTGAAGGAGGGGATTATTTCACACAGTGAATCATCTTTTAGTTCCAGTGTAGTTTTGTTGAGAAAACCGTCTGGGGAACACCGACTGTGCATAGATTACAGGAAACTGAATGCTGTCACAGAAGGACAAGTGGATCCATTACCAGACACAAAACAGTTATTTGCCAGATTAAACAAGGCAAAATACTTTTCAAAGGTGGATCTTAGTAAAGGCTATTACCAGATTCCAGTGAAGCCTGAAGTGAGACCTTATTTAGCATTTAGCACATCGGATGGACATTATGAATTCAACATGCTACCATTCGGACTGAAAAATGCTCCGAGTGTATTTTCAAGGATGATGCGCAAATTGTTGGATCCCCTGAATAACCCATGTATCACGAATTTCATGGATGATATTCTCGTCGCCACAGAGACATTTGAAGAACACATTGACGCTCTAAAAATGTTATTTAATAGGCTTAGGGAGGCGAACTTAACTGCTAGGCCAACAAAATGTTGTATTGGATGCAAAGAGTTGGAATTCTTGGGACACACTGTATATCAGGGTAACATGACCCCTGATCCCAAGAACTTGGAAAAACTGCAGAGAGCACCTAGACCACAAACAAAAAAAGGACGTGCGATCATTCGTGTCGTTATGCGGATTTTATCAAAAATACATCAAAGATTTTAACTCTATTTGTGCTCCTCTGACTGATCTGACTCGCAAGGGACTTCCAGATAAAATTATTTGGACTGCGCAAAGTGAATTAGCGTTCCAAGACTTAAAGGAAAAACTCACTAGCAAGCCTATTCTCAAACTGCCTGATTTGACACAGGACTTTGTCGTAAGAACAGATGCAAGTAATGTAGGACTCGGGGCGGCTTTGTTGCAAAGATCATCTTCACCTGATGGGGAATTGAACCCAGTCGCTTATGCAAGCCGCAAATTGAATAAAGCGGAACAAGGATATTCCACAAGCGAAAAAGAATGTTTAGCGTTAATCTGGGCAATAAAGAAGTTTCAAATCTATCTGTATGGTAGAACTTTTGTGGTCCAGACGGATCATCAGCCCCTCGTATTCTTATCTCAGGCTAAGCATGAAAACGCAAGATTGCTGAGGTGGTCTTTATTGCTTCAACCTTATCAGTTTAGTATCCAATATATCCCAGGCAAATTGAATGTCGGTGCAGATTTCCTCAGTCAGCACCCCAGTGATCAAAATTAGAGTAGTGGCAGGCGTGAGGAGTAATTTTATCTATGTGTATCACTGGTTTTGGAACTTGCCGTAGGCATGTTTTCAAGTGGGGAGATGTGTGATAAAATTAACCGTGATACAACGTTAAAATATCTCCAAAGATAAAATGTAGGGATAAAAAATAATGCGTAAGCTACTAGAAGACATGATCGCCCATGCCGCGGGTCACCACCCGCCATGGAAACTAACTTGTTAGATGTGAAGGCAAAACGTTTACCCTTGGGACGGGATGAGAACAGAGATCAAAAGGAAAAAATATGACTGAACACGTGCTTGAAACTAGCAAGGCTAAAAAGACGCAATTGGTGGGGAAAGGAAAAAAATTCACGTCCCCAAGTTGACACAAGGTAAAGAAATTGACAAAAGGGACCTTAGCTATTATACGCAACAGTCATTTCTTGGACGCTTTTACGATATTTTGTCCTTTTATTTGAAATCAGCGGCAAACGCATTACAGAAGATGCTCGAACATATTTCAAAAAAAAAAAAAAACAACTAACCTTGAAAAGTAACTTTTTCTTAATAATAATGTTAGGAATATAAAACCTAGCTGGCCTGATGGCCCATCTTGAGCAGTGAAATAATATGCTTTCATTTATACAGACGGATAGATAATAATGAAGATATTGACAAGAGACTGTGTTGTTCATATCAGCGAGCGACTGCATTGAAACAAAAAATGTCACTAATTTTCAAAAAAATTGCGACCTTGAGACTCAAGTGCTAAAATCTAGTTGGAAGGAAAGAGAAGGGGAATTAGTGAAAGTTGTGGCTAAAAATAACTCTAGAGACAGACGGACCAACAGGAGGTTTGAATTTTGAAAAGGGGGAAAGGCGGTGATTGGCCATAGATGATCATATTATCGGCGCTCAGACGCGCATTTTTGCCATTCAACATAAACTGTCCAGTAGTAGACACAGAAATTCTTCAGTGGTGTATTTCCCAAAAGCTAATTGCAATATTTAGAGGGACGCCATACTAGAGCCAGCAGCTCAGCTGAGTTTTGCTAGCATATAACTGTGTTCTCTATTCATAATTCTGGTAAGACAAAGTATTTCTTTGTATATTTTAATATTGTTTAATGTTTCGAGTGATTTGATACTGCCATATCAAAATCTATCCCTTACAACAAGTAAGGATTCGCTCTAGACCCCCCGCCCTAGTTCAGGGTCTAGAGACAAACAAAATACATAAACTCCAGCAAGGATTATGAAGGGCGGATCAAGTGTTGAGATCAGTGGAACATATCACCTATCCTATTCAATGGCAAGAAGCTAATGAACATATTTCAGAATATGTAGTCTGGGGGAACTTATCCTATGTGAAACCAACTTGGTAAGATGTGCTGTATGGTCAGAGAGATCTGACCCCGTCTATGTGGTGTTGTTATGTAGTGTTGAGTGTAGAAGTGGCTCAGGAGGTAGAGTTCTGACACATGACCAAATACTTTTATTTCAGAACTGTGAGTTTTTTATTTGGCACCAAAGTGGTGTCAAATGCTGTGTTGAATAATACAAGAGTGGACCCGTGCAGTCTAATATTTTGGCAGAGCATCCTTATATCAGAGAAGAACAAGCGGGTTTCAGGCCGAAACGATCATGTATTGATCAAATATTCACACTAAGAACAATTATAGAAGAATCAGTGGAAAGGCAATCGCCACTTATTATCACCTTCGTCGATTTTCAAAAAGCCTTTGATAGTCTACACCGCCCATCATTGTGGAAGATACTTACAATCTATGGTTTTCCAACAAAATATGTGAATATAATCAAAGCGCTATATGACAATGCAAGATGTTGTGTTAGAACAAATAAAGGGAATACAGAATGGTTTACAGTAGAAACAGGGGTGAAACAAGGCTGTATTATGTCACCACTACTTTTTGGAATAGCTATTGATTGGGTTTATGAGAAACTATACCCACAATGAACAATTGGGTATAAAATGGACAAATGGAAAATTCCTGGGGGACCTGGATTTCGCAGATGATGTAGCATTCTTAAGTTCAACACCAAGACAATCCCAAGAAGCAATAAATAATTTGTGTCATCTCTCGGTTTTAAAATTTGGTCTCCAAATAAATGCCTCTAAAACTAAAGCTATGAACTTTTCTAACGAGACCTTTGATATCATCTTGAACGGGGAAAAACTACAGAAAGTTTGAAAGTTTCAATTATTTAGGCAGTAAAATGACTCAGGATGGTGACACAACAAGAGAAATCCATACTAGAATTGCTTTGGCAGCTAGCGCCTTCAATAGATTATCTAACATTTGGAAATTACGATCATTGAATATACATACCAAGCTTCGTCTGTTTAATTCAAATGTTATCTCAGTGTTAACATACGGCTGTGAGAGTTGGAAAATAACAAAATCATTGGAGAACAAGCTGAATACATTCGAGAACAAATGTCTTAGAAAACTCATGAACATCAGTTGGCAAGAATTCAAGACTAATCGACAAATAAGAGAAGACTCTAGGCAGAAATATGTCTCCGACTATATAAGGAAAAGACGATGGTCATATATCGGTCATGTCCTACGAATGCAAAACAGCAGAATACCACTACAGGCGCTCACTTGGGTTCCTGAGGGTAAGCGGAAAAAAGGAAGACCAAAAGAAACACTCAGAAGAACAATAATAAGAGAAGGAAGAACGTTGGGCCTAAATAATGTGCAAGAGCTAAGAGGAGTGGCGTCACAACGAACAACCTGGAGAGCACTGGTTTCTGCCTTATGCGCCGTGTTTGGCGCTTAAAGAATTTATTATTATTATTATTATCCTTATATTGCCCCCAAGCACGGAGAGGTGGGGCCACCAGATTCCAGCACCAGAACTACTCATTCAAGATACGTGAGCGTCTGGCCTGCTGGACATTCACCAACTTAGTTTATAAATAACACACCAACTATATTCCCATCAACTAGAACATACCATGTTGGGAAATAAAATTGTATTCCTCCCATCAATAAATGGACAATGTTTAGTAGCCATAGACAGGGAGTGATGAAGCCACCCCAACAGCACATCCATTAATCGTTCTCCCAGATAAATTACAAATATAAACAGTAGTAAATTAACTAGTCTTGTAAAATACATATGTATACCTTTCATTTATTATGCCATATATTCATGCATTTCATTCATAATTTCAAAACCTTTCATATGTTCTGACCAAAATAAAACCTTGGTTCAGAACAAATAAACTTAAAGAAAATTTACTATCAAAATTTTACACAGCTTGAGTTAGTTCAGTGTGTTATAAAATTTTATTAATATTATTAGACTTATTAAATATCTGTGTGTGTGTATGTAATCTACCACAACACATTACATATCAGTACCCTAGATTTTTAACGTAGCCACATTCATTAGAAAAAAAAAGATATGTGTGAGGTCGTAAGTGGTAGCAAGAAGGGCCTTCTGTAAATTCACAGCTACATTTATCTCAGGAGCCTTCACAGCTGACCTCATGCATCACACTAGGTAATATCACAATCATACAGTACCATCAAATCCACTACACCCATGTCCTTCCACTTTTGGCTGCCCAATGGTATGTTTTTCAACAGGACAATGCCAGATCCCATTGTGCACTGTTGACCATGCAGTTCCTGACTGCCAACAACATTCTCACCCTTCCCTGGCCATCCCTGTCTCCAGACATGAGTCCGATTGAGCACCTGTGGGATGAGCTGAATAGACGTGTTTGTTGCTGAGACGTTGCTCCAGCCAATCATCATGACCTGTTCCAGGCACTCCAGGAAGAGTGGGCAGCCATCCCACAGGCCCACATCAGACGTCTGATCGCATCCATGCCCAGGAGATGCCAGTCACTGATCGATGCAAGAGGAGGCCACACACCATACTAACGGGAATGCCTGTACGCCAAAAAACTCTCGTGACCCAGATGCAAAACAACTGTCAATTGATTGGTTGAACCCTAAGGTATTCTTGTGTGCAATTTGAACAATTAACTCATTAAATTAAAAAAGTTATTGAATGTCAAAATTATGGCTATGTGTGTGCTTTCAGTAGCTATGCATTTCTTTTTTTGAACAGTATATATATATATATATATCTGTGTGTGTATGTGTGTGTGTATTCAGGAGCTTCAGAGCATGATGAATCACTTCACTAAAGCATGCAAGGACTTTGGCCTCACAATAAGACTAAAGAAAACAAATGTGCTGAGTCAGGATGTGAGTGCTGCACCAGTTATCACTATCTATAACTATGAACTGGCAGTGGTGTACCATTTCACATACCGGGGGTCTACCATCAACAACTCTCTCTGGACACAGAAATTGACAGGCGCATTGGCACAGCTGCAGCTACCTTTGCCCGCCTCACATCGCGTGTTTGGGGAAACTCCAAACTCACAGTGAAAACCAAAGCTGTGGTATATAACGCATGTGTCACCAGCATATTTCTATATGGCAATGAGACATGGACAACCTATGCTAGGCAAGAAAGAAGGTTCAATACCTTCCATCTGCGGTGTCTATGCCACATCCTCGGCACTTTGTGGGAAGATAAAGTGACAAATGTCATGGTGTTGTCACGTGCTGGCCTTCAAAGCATGTATACACTGCTTAGACAGCGCAGACTATGCTGGCTTGGTCATGTCCGCCGCATGGAAGAAGGTCGCATCCCGAAAGATATCTTCTACGGGCAACTAGCAGATGGCAAAAGAACAGTTGGGCAACAGCAGCTGAGATTCAAAGATGTGTGAAAGAGAGACATGAGGGTACTGGACATAAATCCAGCAGCCTGGGAGGATGAAGCTGCTGATCGCACCAAGTGGCAATGCTATCTGCGGTGCCACCTCAGATTGGGCGAAAAGAAGCTCACACAACAAGCAGAAGAAAGGAGAAAACGTCAAAAGAAACACCAGGAAAATAAGCAGCTGAGGGCTGTCACCTCAGGGGTGAATTCAAAAATTTGACTGAAGGGGCTAATAGTAATAATAGCCCCTTCAGTCGTAACTGACTATGGGAATACGCCCCTGAGGTGACAGCCCTCAGCTGCTTATTTTCCTGGTGCTCCTTTCGACGTTTTCTCCTCACCTCTGCTTCTTGTGTGAGCCTCTCTTCGCCCAATCTGAGGTGGCGCCGTAAATAGCATCGCCACTTAGTGCAATCGGCAGCTTCATCCTCCCATGTTGCTGGATCCATGTCCAGTGCCCTCATATCTCTCTTGCACACATCTTTGAACCTCAGCTGTGGTCGCCCAACTGTTCTCTTGCCATCTGCTAATCGTCCGTAGAAGATATCTTTTGGGATGCGACCATCTTCCATGCGGCGAACATGGCCAAGCCAGCAAAGTCTGCGCTGTCTAAGAAGCGTATACATACTTTGAAGGCCAGCACCAAACAACACCTCGACATTTGTCACTTTATCTTTCCACGAGATGCTGAGGATGCGGCGTAAACACCGCAAATGGAAGGTATTGAGCCTTCTTTCTTGCTTAGCATAGGTTGTCCAGGTCTCGCTGCCATATAGGAGTGTGCTGGTGACGCAGGCATTATATACCGCAGCTTTGGTCTTCATTGTGAGTTTAGAGTTTCCCCAAACACGCGATGTGAGGCGGGCAAAGGTAGCTGCAGCTTTGCCAATGCGGCTGTCGATTTCTGTATCCAGTGAGAGTTTGTCATTGATGGTAGACCCTAGGTATGTGAAGTGGTGCACCACTGCCAATTCATAGTTATCGATAGTGATAACTGGTGCAGCACCCACATCCTGACTCAGCACATTCGTTTTCTTTAGACTTATTGTGAGGCCAAAGTCCTTGCATGCTTTAGTGAAGCGATTCATCAAGCTCTGAAGCTCCTGTTGACTGTGAGTGACGAATGCAGCATCATCAGCAAACAACAAGTCTCTTATAGTGACCCTTCTGATTTTTGTTTTTGCCTTCAGCCTTGAAAGATTAAACAGACGGCCATCTGACCTAGTGTGAAGGCATATTCCTTCAGTTGCATCTCTGAATGCATGTTTCAAGAGTAAGGCAAAGAAGATTCCGAAGAGGGTCGGAGCCAGAACACAGCCTTGTTTAACGCCACTTCGTATATCAAAGGGCTGTGACGTGCTTCCAGCATATTGGACTGTTCCCTTCATGCCGTCATGGAATGACTTTATCATTTCCAGCATTTTAGAAGGGCAGCCTATTTTCAGGAGGATTTTAAAGAGTCCATCCCTACTAACCAGGTCGAATGCTTTTGTGAGGTCTATAAAGGCGATATATAATGGTCTTTTCTGCTCTCTTGATTTTTCCTGAAGCTGGCGGAGAGAGAAGATCATGTCTGTTGTTGATCTGCCAGCTCGGAATCCACACTGTGACTCTGGATATATGCGCTCAGCTAACTTGTGTAGTCGCATTAAGATGACTTTGGCAAAAACCTTACCAACAATACTAAGAAGAGAGATGCCTCTGTAGTTATTGCAATCACTTCTGTCTCCTTTAGTTTTATAGTGTTACAATCTTGGCATCTCTCATGTCTTGAGGAATAGTTGTCTCTTCCCAGCACTGGCACAGCATCCTATGCAGGGGATGTAATAGCGTGCTCTTACAGCATTTGATTAAATCAGGAGGAATCCCATCACTGCCTGGTGCTTTGCCAGAGGCCAAGCTATCAATGGCCTTGCTGAGTTCCTCTAATGTTGGTTCGGCATCCAGCTCCTCCATAGTTGGCAGACTGTTGACACCATCAAGGGCTGCAGGCGTAACGGTATTGTCTCTAGCGTAAAGCTCAGAGTAGTGCTCGACCCACCTCTCCATCTGCTTACCCTTATCGGTTAGCTTCTCTCCGCTGATGGTTTTTAGCGGTGCCATCTTACTTTTATGGGGGCCAAGTGCTTTCTTTATACCGTCATACATTTGTCTAATGTTGCCTGTTTGCGCTGCGATCTGGATGCTCTCACTGAGCTGGAGCCAGTAGTCATTTGCACAGCGTCGAGCAGTTTGTTGAACTTTGCTTCTCGTAGCCCTCAGGATCTGTAGGGTTCTGGCACTCGGTGAACGTTTGTATTCATTCATAGCACTGCGCTTAGCTTCAATGACAGGTGCCATCACATCTGATGAAGCATCAAACCAGTCATTTGACTTTGCTGTTTTCTTACCAAAGGTGGCAAGTGCAGTACTTTGAATGGTGTTCCATAGATGCTCCCAGTTCTCTGTAATAGTATCACTATGCTGAGGGCTACTGAGCACTTTCTCGAAGGTCATAGTGAATTGAGCGATCATGAAAGGGTCTGACATCTTGCTGGTATCAATGCGTGGTTTCCCTTCATGTCTGACACGATAGAGTTTTCTTGGTTGTGCTCTGATTTTGCAGCAAACCAAGGAGTGATCTGTATCACAGTCTGCACTATGGTACGAGCGCGTGGAGAGCACAGACCTGAGGAGTGGCCTTCTGACGAGAATCAGGTCAAGTTGGTGCCAGTGCTTGGATCGTGGGTGTCTCCATGACACCTTATGCTGGGGTTTTGTCTGAAAGTAGGTGTTGGTCACGCAGAGGTCATGGTGGACGCACAACTCTAAGAGCCGTTGTCCATTTTCATTCATCTTGCCAATACCAAACCTGCCCAGACATGAAGGCCATGAAACATTATCGGCACCCACTCTAGCGTTAAAGTCACCAAGGAGAACAAGCTGTTCTTGCCTAGGTATGCTTTTGATAATTGCTGTTAGATTCTCGTAGAACTCATCTTTAGCTTCTGAGGCAGAGTACAGAGTAGGAAGGGGCTATTATTATTATTATTATTATTCTTCTCTTCTTCCGTCCTTAGCCACCGACCGTCAAAGCAGTCAGTGGCCATTACGCCTAGTGGCGTCTTAGGGCAACAGCAGATAGGTTTTCTTTGCCATTGTTTCCCATCACGCCTATTGGCGTCTTTAGGGCAACGGCAAATCAATCCATTTGCTGTTGTTTCCGTAATCGAAGTCACTGGCAAACGGGTGATCAGCCCGTTGGTTATTATTATTATTATTATTATATATATATATATATATATATATATATATATATATATATATATATATATATATATATATATATATATATATATATATATATATATATATATATATATATATAATCATAGCTGACATCAAAGGAGCAAGAACAAAGAGGGGTGTAGCCATGTGGCTACCACCTAAGCATGACGGGTTCTATATGATATCATCATATCATCAGGCAAAAATAAAAGATATGATAGTCTGGAGGCCAAATTACTAAGGGGGGGGGGGGTACTAATTAGCCATTAACTAATTGGTCGCTAATGGATGCTATGGAAATAAATAATTACGCAGCTTGTTCATGTTTTAGGTTGCCTGGCAACACAGTAAAAGAATAAAACGAAACATGTAGGTGTTATGACTAAAACTCATAACATATCTGTCGATATCAAATAAGGCTCAATTAGGGACCATGTTGTTGATGTACTGTATCCATGGGTTACCGGAAGTACGTCATTGCCTTTTGGGGGCAGATTAGCAGAAGTCAACCGGTCCAAAGTTAACAGAAGTGAAAGATGCTTCTGGGCCTTTTCTGTGTGTATTTCAAAGTGGATGGACGCATAAATGTCAAGCTCCTAGATGTGTTAATTTCTACAGATTCCTAAAGTGTTCAACCTCTAGATCGCCCATATACCTCAGTGGGTCGATGCTAGATTACTGTGTGAATGGAATTCTGATTATGAAACAAGTGAGTTGTGAACTTTAAATAAATCTGCATGAAAAATGTCGAGGACATTTTGTCTGTAGCCAAATGTATAGTGACGCTAGAGACTGGCTAGTTTATGCCATTATGTCAGGAACATATCTTCTATGAAATAATTGGAGCTTCGAGCTGTTAATAAATATGTGTTGTCAAAATGTCCAACCAGGCCTTTGCCACATCTTTGATGTTGCAGTGTAAGATTGTGTTCGGCACTTGTGCCTGTCGTCATTAAATATATTACACCAGGGGACTCAAGCGAAATCATATAATAAAACCCCACCACATGTTCTTCTAAATGGTGTAACAGTAGGCTAGATCACAATGAAGCAGCAACCTTATCTGAACCAGTCTCAGTTTTAACAACGTGACCGCTGAACTAAGTTTGTTTAGTATGGTGACAGAAAGTTGTCAGATGTCTATAGCAACTCCTGATCTAGGCTTTTGCCTGGGTACTGAAAACAAAAAGTTGTAAACTATGACAGAAGCTATGAAGCAGATCAAAATTTCTACAGAAAATATAGAAAAAGGGCTTACACGTGAGTAAATTGACTCGTTTCTCATAGATCTTCCTATCGCGATCGCCATAAGAATTAGCTTATTTCCAAGGTTGTCCACAGTTTGATGTGCTTAAAAATAGGTTTATATTGCTCGGATTTAGCAAATGTATCTGACTGTCTAGCATTTTAACTCAAGAAAAATAATAAATGATAAAGAATCTGTTAAATGATGAACCTGGGAGTTCATAATCCAACTTGACCTTGCACTACTATATTGAATAAATAAATAATGCCGTCTTAATGCGACTACACAAGTTAGCTGAGCGCATATATCCAGAGTCACAGTGTGGATTCCGAGCTGGTAGATCAACAACAGACATGATCTTCTCTGTCCGCCAGCTTCAGGAAAAATCAAGAGAGCAGAAAAGGCCTTTATATATCGCCTTTATAGACCTCACAAAAGCATTTGACCTGGTTAGTAGGGATGGACTCTTCAAAATCCTCCTGAAAATAGGCTGCCCTTCTAAAATGCTGGAAATGATAAAGTCATTCCATGACGACATGAAGGGAACAGTCCAATATGCTGGAAGCACGTCACAGCCCTTTGACATACGAAGTGGCGTTAAAACAAGGCTGTGTTCTGGCTCCGACCCTCTTCGGGATCTTCTTTGCCTTACTCTTGAAACATGCATTCAGAGATGCAACTGAAGGAATATGCCTTCACACTAGGTCAGATGGCCGTCTGTTTAATCTTTCAAGGCTGAAGGCAAAAACAAAAATCAGAAGG
This sequence comes from Oreohelix idahoensis, assembly GCA_024509875.1. Taxonomy (NCBI): domain Eukaryota; kingdom Metazoa; phylum Mollusca; class Gastropoda; order Stylommatophora; family Oreohelicidae; genus Oreohelix; species Oreohelix idahoensis. Next base: position 111,235 of record JAMPIV010009830.1, on the reverse strand, counting down.
GTCACTATAAGAGACTTGTTGTTCGCTGATGATGCTGCAGTCGTCACTCAAAGCCAACAGGAGCTTCAGAGCTTGATGAATCGCTTCACTAAAGCATGCAAGGACTTTGGCCTCACAATAAGTCTAAAGAAAACGAATGTGCTGAGTCAGGATGCGGGTGCTGCACCAGTTATCACTATCGATAACTATGAATTGGCAGTGGTGCACCACTTCACATACCTAGGGTCTACCATCAATGACAAACACTCTCAGCGTGTTTGGGGAAACTCCAAACTCACAATGAAGACCAAAGCTGCGGTATATAATGCCTGCATCACCAGCACACTCCTATATGGCAGCAAGACCTGGACGACCTATGCTAAGCAAGAAAGAAGGCTCAATACCTTCCATTTACGGTGTCTACGCCGCATCCTCGGCATTTCGTGGAAAGATAAAGTGACAAATGTCGAGGTGTTGTCACGTGCTGGCCTTCAAAGTATGTATACACTGCTTAGACAGCGCAGACTTCGCTGGCTTGGCCATGTTCGCCGCATGGAAGATGGTCGCATCCCAAAAGATATCTTCTACGGACAATTAGCAGATGGCAAGAGAACAGTTGGGCGACCACAGCTGAGGTTCAAAGATGTGTGCAAGAGAGATATGAGGGCACTGGACATGGATCCAGCAACATGGGAGGATGAAGCTGCCGATCGCACTAAGTGGCGATGCTATTTACGGCACCACCTCAGATTGGGCGAAAAGAGGCTCACACAACAAGCAGAGGAGGGGAGAAAACGTCGAAAGGAGCACCAGGAAAACAAGCAGCTGAGGGCTGTCACCTCAGGGGCGCATTCCCATAGTCAGTTATGACTGAAGGGGCTATTATTATTATTATTAAATAATGCCGACAGCAGGGGAAAAGATCATAGCTCAGAAAAGAAAACTTGACTGCTGAACCACATGTGAAATGCAAAGAACAGAAGACAACCTTATTTCCAAACTATAAGTCTGAATGACCGTTATCAGCCAGGGAATTGAACAGACTATCGACATCGTCATCATCCATGAACGCTGTACAGTAAAAACATCCTGAACAAATGATGAGAATAAAAATGGAAAATAAACAGAGTAGAAAAAAATAAGACCAAGAAAACCATCTCTGCTGTGTAACGTCCTAATTTACTTTGGAGTTCATTCATTTTTACTTTCGTAGAATGCCCAGTTTCTGTTACAGCACATTTTTTTTGAGAGAATTAAAAAAACAAACTTTTATTAACTTCTTGGTACACTTGACTGTTCGTACATACAGGAGATGTACTATTCTTCAAATTAAGAATATAAAATTTGGAAGAAGATATAAGAAAAATGCTAAATACAACCGCAACATGAAGTACTAACTAAGATCATGCCCCATAATGTCAGACTACTTTACACCTGGCCCCAGATGTACGTGGATTACTGCATCTGGTAACAAAGGTTTAACCACCTTGGCATCTGCCATATAGGTAGCGACTACCAAACTCAGGAAGCCCCGGCTACACGGTGATGTCATGGACCACATTTCAAAATATATTCATGGGAGAAAAGTGGAGCAAGTCCAGATGAGAGCTGGATGAAATACCAGCAAGTCATCATCAGCCTTGGTAGAGAGTGCAGAACTTAGGCCAATGGGACAGCAGAGGTGGAAATTGATCAGCTTATAAATGTTAATTCTGGGGATGATTATGCCATTGTGTACACTGATGGGTCTGTAATCCATGGTAATAAATCAGGATGGGGCTTCTCTGCTAGAGTGAAGGGCAGAACCGTCACTGAACATAGTGGGGCTTACAACCTCCAGCATGAGAATGGAGGTAGAGGCAGTTACTGCTGGCTTAAGATGGCTGTCTGAGACTTTATTAACAAAGGCAGTTACTATATCAGACTCACAATCCATGCTACGAAAGGTCTAAAATGGATAGCTCCAACATGAGTGGAAAACCTCCATAGAAACATTGAACCTTCAATAACTGATATGGATCTACTGTCCTGGTCATGCAGGCATACACGGCGATGAAAGAGCTGACAGACTAGTTTCAAGAACACCCATAGCAGGCGCATTGGACATGGATAAGAGGGAAATACTGAGGGCAATTCACGGTGGCCTATTAGAGAATGACACTGCAATCGATGAATCATCAAGGCTAAGACTGCTGGAATTTGGCATCAAACGTAAGACCAGCAGGGATGGACGTTTGAGATGGCCGTATGAGATGAGCATATGAGATGGGGCGTATGAGATGGGCATATGAGAGGACACATCCGGCGCGTATACAACCAATGCGCAACAGGAACAATTAGCATTCATACCCTTTGACATTTGCTGAGGGAGACTGAGCACCTATGGGTTTGCCTGGAGTGCAATGACGTCAATTCTGATTAACATTAACATTAATATTAATATATATATATCCCAGTGTGTTTAAAAAAAATTAGTATAAATTGACTGAAGATTAATTTGATGTGTTTTATCTGTTCAAGTCTTACAAGCAACAAATAAATTTGTTTACCATCATGTAAAGTGCAGACATGAGTAAATCTGATCATAACCGAACAGGCATATCACGTGGTCCATTTAGAGATAATGTACCGACCGTGTCAAGGTGGACCACATGGTTTTGGAGGTAGAAAGAGTTAAACAAATATATATATATATTTTATGCACACGTTCAACCTCTAAACATAGTACAGTAAAAGGTAGTCCCATAGCAGATACTACCATTGGGAGGGGAGAGGGGGGTGAGAGTATTAGAGACTTTACCATACTAGGTCCAGCATCAAGAGGTGAGGTGACCAGTTCCTTTCCTCGATGCCATTTCCTTTCCTAACTAAAAGAGCAGAGTCAGGTACCCATTTACAGCTGGGTAGACTGTAACGTGTCAGTACCGTGATTCAAACGCGGTACCTTTGCCGTGAGAGACCAGTGCAAAGTACAGTACTCTGACAAAGTTTCAAACAGCTACCCGATTAGCAATCTTTTTTTTTACCTCACTAGGCCTCTGCTAACTGGTAGGGCTGCTAACAGTTGTGGTGACTGTAGTACAATACAATAAACACAGATGTATAACCCTCTCATGATCTGTGCATTCAGAATGACATCTTACTCACCCATGAGTTCTTAAATTACATGATGCATCTCACTGTCAAATGTTGTCAAATGTAACTGCATCTTTACTTCAAACTATGAACAAGGCTTCATACTACTTTTCATATTCAATGCTTTCTTAAGGGGAGGAGAGCCACAGCATGTTAAGTCAATACAGAATACAAATGACGATTGGGATTACTCTGTGTTCTGATAATTTATAATGACCTAAATCTAAATATGTCAAAATCATTTGTCAGAACAAATTCTAAGTTGGCATATTTTGATTTTATAAATTGTACTTGCTGAAGAAATTGTGCTTTTCCTATGAAGAAAACCATGAATTTCCCAGAACCTTGTTGTATGTTACTAATTTTCTTATAACTTGTTTATTTCTTAGTTAATCAACATGAGATTTGGTGTAGATACTTTCTACAGATATCTTATCAAATTTTGCTTCGATGCAAATAATGTTGCAACTGTGTCAACAATGTGTTACTATTTTCAGATATTAAATTTAAAGTTCTGTATCTCAGAATTTACTTAAGTTTTCACAAATCTAATCTGACAAAGGTTATAAAATGCAATGATGAACTTCAGTTTCAACTTTCATGCTTGTAACTCAACAAATAAAAAAGCTTTAGTTAATTGAAATGTAGGATTAAAATCAAATATGGCCACCATTTCCATGGCAACCAATAGCATTACACCATCAAACATACATGCCACATGCTATGGTTTACCTATAATCTGTACAAGGTGTTAGTGTTTTCAGATGTGTACACCCTGTACATAATTTCTGTACAGGTTTTCTAATCAATTCCCCTTATTACTGTGTTTCAGAGTTCTTTTATTAAAATTAAAACCCCAGACCTAAGGGTCTTTTATGTTTGGACATGCGCCCTAATATAACCGACTAGGTTGAACGGGACGCGCTTTGCCAAACGAGGCAAAACTTTATTAAAAAAAAAAAAAAAGTTCTTTTATAAGGTCCAATTGAACACAGGATTTCCCAGTCTGTTAGTGATAATTAAGCACAGAAATAGACTAAATGATGACACCGTCACATTATTTTTACAGTGTAAAATAAACTCAGACATTTATTGTTTGGGTTTTTAAATAAGTGAAGACCTGCTTTAAAAGGCAAAGACCCCGTGCCTCATTTATAATGCAGCCCACTGTAATTGAAAATATTTTTACACGAATTAACTCTTTTGATATGTTTTTTTTTCAGTCTTTGTACAGGTTTTGCGGGTCTTTGTACAGGGTTCTGGATTTTTTGTACAGGTTTTTCATCTCCGAGGTGTGGCATGTATGCGTGATCAAATGTATTGGTATGTATAGCTATTACTGTTGTAAGTTAACCCTGTATATTTGTATCAAAATCCTGCAGTTATTTATGAAATAGGATATTTATTGTAGCTCCTCCCCTTAACTTTATACACAATCAATGAAAACTTACACTCAGTAATAGCCAACTTTAAATACAAACAAAACAATAACACTTATACTCGGTAATAGCCAACCATACACAACACAACAATAGAAACTTACACTCAGTGATCGAGAGAACCATGCTTCTATGAAAGCCTGGATAGAACTTCGTAAACTTTCAATCTGTGACTTGAATTCAGTGTAGTCAGCGTCAAACTGGGAAATAAAGAAAAGAAGCATGAAAATGTTTTGAAAATGCCTTGACCTAGTCCAGACAAGATCAATATACATAAAGTTTATACACTACAATTGAAGTTCTTCTTGTGACATTTAAAATCAAACACGTGAGAACATGAAGCTTTCTTCTTCTCCTGAGGTAATCATTTTCTGACATTGAGTTAAATATTTTCTTGAAGAAAGCGGTGGTCAGCCTGAGACTGTTGTTGGTATGGAGGCATCTCCATACAGCTTCTCTTGGTCTGATACTAGTGACACCATATGCACCATCACTTTTCCTTACTGGCTGGGCACCTCTGCAGCAAATATCAAGCAGAAATGCAGAAACAATTATTGGGCTAGGTGTGTGATAATTACTAAAATCAGTCAACCATTCAGTCAGGATGTCATAAATGCCACCTATCTATCTTCCTTGGTGGTTTTATCTGGCAGGTAACATTTTCTGATGCTGGAATTCCCAGGACAAGAGAAGTAGACAGAAAAACATATGGAGAAATAACACTGACCTGGATGACCTCAGAGTGGTGCTTCACAAACTATGTCAATGATTTAAAACAGCTGTGACTCCATGGATCTCCTCTCACTTAACATCCCCAGAAATGAAGAGGCTGACAGACTGGCAAAGGAAGTTTAAAAAACTATCTCAGCCTGATACAAGCATAACTTTTGAAGAGGAAAAGAGTTTGATCAGAATCAGATGCAGAAACAAATGGGATGCAGAGCATCCAGGTCAAACATAAAATAATGCATATTACCAGCTCAGCAGAAGAGAACAAGCGGTAATCTTCAGACTCTGCACAGGCCACAGTAGATTGGGATACTATCTATTCAACAAGCTAAAGGTAAGAACTACCAATGAGTATGACTGTGGCACAGATAAAATGACTGCTGAGCATGTGCTTCAAAGATGTCCAACATATGAGGAACAGAGAAAGCACATATGGCCGACACCAGTACCATTCCTGGAAAAACTCTATGGAGATACAAATAGCCTCAAGCTGCTCACTGCTTTCTGTGAAAACTTTCAAGAAGTAGACGTCTCAGAGTTTACAAAGAAGAAGAAGTATCTGTGTTATCAACAGTACTTACCTCCCCCCCCCCCCAATATCCACACTTCAGTGCCCTTCCAGTGCATACTTTATAAATGTATGTGACCATGGCGCCGTGTGCGGAATACAGGCGTTTTTTTTTTTAAATTATTAATATTAAGAATAATTAAATGAGGACATAGACAGAAACTTATGTATATCAGTTAGTGGTTATGTTAAATAAAAGTGTAAGTGACGTGATGGTACAAAGTATAGACCTTTGAAATGCAATGTATGACAATGATTAATGAATAAGTTTTGTACTTAATGACTGAAACAGCTTATGTTAGTAGTGATTCTCATAATGTGATGGCAAAGCCTTTAGTTAAAGATAGTGTTAGTACCTGAAATACATTGAGACCCATTCGAATACACCTAACATCATAGGCCAATGCAGTCAGCAAGGACCAACTAAAAATAGAAAATCTGTCACCACTCAGATCATCGCATGATCAACGTTAGAAAATGCAAAATTAACAAAATGCAAAAGGAGGTAGATCAGATTAGGCAGAACGAGACAGAGAGCAACAGGGCAAGCAGACAGGGGTCTGACAGCGCAGTAGAACACATAGATAGTGATAGAAAATAGTAGAGTGACTTTTTTAGACTACAAGTGCGGAAAAATTTTAGCTATAGAAGTAGCAATAAGGAAGAAATCTCTCCAAGAGACCCCGCTGCCCAGCACTTCACACATTACATACTCTGTGCACGATTTCATTAGATAGGAGAGGTAATTCATGTGTATGCGTTATTGGTCGTAACTGCTCACTTAGAACACTGAATAAGAAATTGATCTTAAGAGAAACGTCTTCTACAAAATAGCCTACAATAAGTTCGCAAACATCAAAAAGTACAACCTCCACGTCAGACTAAGGATAACAATTACACATCAGGTTAGAAGGAGAAGGAAAACTACTGTAAATGTATTTGACTGAGCCCTACAACAGTAGGAACGAAACTCATCGTAACTAGTAAATTGAAGCAGCCATCGATTAGAGACGAAGACAGGACAGTTCTTTCATTTTGAGAAGCTATTGAATTATGTGGATATGAAACGTTTTTTTGTAATTCAGAAGACACGGTCAGAGATTTGTGAAAAGAACCTTTATTATCAATAAACAGGCCTTAAAACGTTTTCCTGGATTTATTTCAACACAGTTCCTGTATATTCTGTGGTGACTTTTAATGCTACGTGTCGTCTCAGCTTCAGTTGTTATCAGTCATTTCAGTAGATGTGCCTGTGATCATTGAAGTTTTCATCCTGGTGATTTGTGATGTTAAACAGTCATGCTTATGAATGTTTATCTGATATAAAGACTTTTGTTACTTGCCAATAAAGAAAAGATACACGACCACAAAAACTAACTCAGTAGAGACAGCTGGTGAATTAGGAGAGACCAGAACTTAATTAACAAAGAAAAGACATAAATACCAAATAATAAAATTGTCACTCAAAGAATAAATTCTTCTCCAACACCAAGTGCTAAGAAACTCCAAGCAACACCAACAAGTAGCAGCATTCTCATCCGGAAGAACGAACCTGCTGGGTTGTCGCAAATACATACAATGCTAGAGATTCCACTATTCGATCTAAACACGTGCCTTGCCATTAAATGACAATTCAATACACAACACTAGAAACAAACATTACAAGCAGTTCGAAAAACTTTGAACATTGAACAATTGCCAAAATCAACAAGTGACAAATTCAACACGTTTATTAACAAACAGAAGTGGCACGGCCACAACCACATTTATCTTCCCACACAGATCTGTTTAAAAAAGTACCTACCTCCCCTTTTCTATGATCGAGGATGTCATAGTTCTTCTTCTTTGTGGTGTCTACAATGGTCTTGAAGCGGACAATGATGGAGTCGATACCTTCAATCTTTATCTTAGGCAGACCAGCAAACTGTTCCATTGTGTTCACTATGTCTTTGATCTTCTCCAGACGTCTACAGAAGGTGTCAAACTTGCCAAAGATGTAGTTCTCACTGCCAGAAAGTACATCATGAGTAAAATATAATGATATATGTAACTAATATTAACTATCAGAGTTGTCATCAAGTCTTTACTAACAAGTCTCAAGTTGAGTCGCTAATAAATATTCTCTAGCCGAGTATGGAGTTGAGTTGCTGTGGTGACTTAAGTCCGACTCGAGTTCAAGTCAATTGGCTCAAGTTGACAACACTGAAATAGGCAAGTTCTGACTCAAATCAAGTCGTCGCTAGTAAAAAAAAACTCTTGAGCTGAGTCTCAAGTTGAGACATTGTGGTGACTTATTTCTGGCTTGAGTTCAAGTCAACTGCCTTGAGTCCACAACACTGAAATAGGCAAGTCCAGACTCAAAGTCAAGTCGAGTCGCTAATTTAAAAAAACTCTTGAGTCAAGTTATTGTAGTGACTTAAGTCTGACTCAAGTTCGAGTTGACTGACTAAAGTTAACAACACAGTAAACTAACAACAAACATCATCATTTTGATTATCCTAGAATATTCAATAATATAAAAATGATTTTAGATTTCACATCTAACCTACAGTTTCTTTTTTTATGACCAAAGTCATCCTACACAAGCTTTTCATTAAAGTTTACCTCTGCTCTCTGGTCTCTTTAGGTATCATCATAATTTATGTCTTTAGGTATCATCATAGTTTATGTCTTTAGGTATCATCATAATTTATATCTTTAGGTATCATCATAATTTATGTCTTTAGGTATCATCATAATTTATGTCTTTAGGTATCATCATAATTTATGTCTTTAGGTATCATCATAATTTATGTCTTTAGATATCATCATAATTCATCATCAGTTCCCTTTCTTGCTCCCTATGGTACAAGAAACTACCACTACAATTAGTCTATAGAAAACCAACATTGAAGCATTTATGTGCTCATACAACAGTAGTTTCTGTAGTTCTTGTATTTTTTACATAAAGAGATAGCCAGCCCCGTGCATAATTTCACATTATTTCCCTCTTATTACATGGAAGAACAATAAGCCTATTCTGTCTATGTCCCCTTTGAGAACTCTTAAAAACTACAGTATCATGTACAGGCATACCTCACTCTTTCGACAGGTTAGGGACCAGAGCACTGACTAAAAAAATTGACGAAAGTCGAAGTATAGCCTTTATTTAGCTTGCAAATGCATTAGGGTTGCCAAAAAACGTAAATAACTAACTATATAACACTTGCGAATTCATGCAACACCTAAATAAATAGAAATAAACATAAGAATAAAGAAAATACAGTAATAAATAAAAAATACGTAACTAACATCTCACCTTAAAATCATTCTTGAGTAAGTAGATGATGAATAAATACAGTATGTGCAGTTTGAACATTGGTGATTTAGGGGGATTCTAGACTTAGAACATCATATGGAGAAAATTGAGGAGGATCATCTTCAGAACTGGAGGAGCTCAATCTAGTTCTTTTAGAAGGGTACTTTGAAGTAGATCTAATAGGGGCTGGGGCTGATGTTGATGGCTAGGAATCTGAAGGGTTAGAGAGAGGGGTGACTGAAGTTGGTTGTGGCGGTTGCGTCTTGCAAAAGGAGAGCAAGGACATTTGCCTCATTGATGTCTTCTTCCTTCTTCATAATATTATGAATAGTTTGGTTATTTTAATCACAACAATAAGTAGTATTAATATGTTTAATCACAAATATAAGAGATTCAATGCGGAAAATTTCCAAAAACAGTGCACACTGAATGACTTCTATTCAAAGACTGAATGATGAAAGAAACAATATTACCGCGCAGTGGTGATGTAGGTACCACAAACCGCCCGCTTTTTTGGTTGAAAACGCACGAAAGTTGAGAAAACTGAGGAAAATTCGTCAAGTTTAAGTCATCACTGTCCTTTTGCTATTAAGCGGATTGTAATAAAATTTATATCACGATACTCATTATCCTCTTCTCTTTTGAAATGTATTAATTCCCGAATAATAAAAGTTATTGAAGTATTTTTTTACTAATAAAAACTAACAGCAACGTTACGCGTAGTTTGCCCGGGCGCGCGGCCAACTCTCGGCGTTTTTGCCTCACCCCGCTTCATTCAAACGGGTTTCGCTTGACCAGCAGACGTCTGATTTGCATACTGTTTTCACCATTATGATGGGAAGATGCATATCTTTAATTTCGTATATTGCAAGCTGTAGAAAACAAAGTGGAAGATGTCGATTTCTGTGGTGGTTTTTGATGGTACTGTATGGTTGTTGTATTACCTAGTGTTATGTATGAGGTCAGCTGTGAAGGCTCCTGAGATAAATGTAGATGTGAATTACAGAAGGCCCTTCGTACTACCACTTACGACCTCAAACATATTATTTTTACTAATGTGAATGTAGCTACGTTAAAAAGTCTAGGGTACTGAAATGTAATGTGTTGTAGTAGAATATACAAACACACACAGATAATTAATGTCTAATAATATTAATAAAATTCTATAACACACTGAACTAACTCAGGCTGTTTTAGTTTAAATATTAAAATTTTCTTTAAATTTATTTGTTCTGAACCAATGTTTTAGTTGGTCAGAACATATGAAATGTTATGGAGTTATAAATGGAATGCATAAATAGATGGCATAATAAAATGGAATGTGTATACATAAGTATTTTATCAGACTGGTTAATATTAATTATATTTCTAATGTCTCTGGGAAACTATTACTGGATGTGCTGTTGGGGTGGTGTCATCACACCCACTCTGTGACTAGAACAAGCTTTGTCCATTGTTTTATGAACTTTAATAAATTATCTTTCCCAAAATTCAATATATTTATGAGGGAAATATTTATAAATTCTTTAGGAGTATGGTGAATCCTCAGCAGGCCACTAAATCACTCATCTTGTCTGCGAAGATCTAATGCTGGATTCCGGTGGCCCACTCCTCTCGGTAGCTAGAATACAATGGTAGACTGCACCGACACACTGTTTGGCTGCACACACATCTGCTTGTGCAATCTTGATTACTTATGTGGCACTACCCTAGTGCCACAACAGAAACTCACAATTCTGAAACAAAATTTGTGCGCTGTGTCAGTAATCTATTTACTGCACCACTCTTACACACAGCACAACACATCAACAATACACAGAATGGGTCAGATCTCTCTGACCACACAGCACCTCTTACCCAGTTGTTTTCATATAGTACTAGTTCCCCAAGACTGCATTGCATCTGAGATATGGTCAATAGTTTCCTTTTATTCAATAAGATAGGTGATATGTTCCCACTGATCTCAACAATAGATCCGCCTTCCATAGTTTTAGTTAGGCATCCATATATTTTGTTTATCTCTAGACCCTGAACTTGGGCTGAGGACCTAGAGCAAACACTTACTGGTCGTAATCATTTTATATGATAGGGCAGTATCAATCACTCGAGATATTAAAATATACAAAATAAATACTTTCATTCTTACCAGAATTCAGAATTGAGAACACAGTTAATTGCTAGCAAAACTCAGCTGAGCTGCTGGCTATATGATGGCATCCCTCTAAATGTATGTACTATCTTCTAGGAACAACACCACAGGCAATAACCACTGTGTCTCTGGACAGTATTGTATCAAATGGCAAAAATGCGCATCTCTGTCCCGCTAATATGATTACATTTGCCCAATCACCGACTTCCCCCCTAACTTTTCAAATCTACAACCAAAAGTCAAATTCAGTCAGATCTCAGTCAAGTGTGTATTATTGTCTGTTGGTCCGTCTGTCTCTACTTGGTTTTTCATAAAAAAACACACTTGGTTCTACATGCAATATCCTACACAAATCTGCCTCCTAAGTTATTTTTAGCCACAATTCTCCACCCTTCCCCTCTTTTACATTACAGCTTGATTTTTGCATTTGCGTGTCTCAAGGACAAAATTTTGAAGCTTTTTGTGAAAGTTTGCACAACAGTACTGTCGCTGGTCTGATGTGAACAATACAGTCTTTTGTCAATATCTTCCTTGTTATCTATCCGTCTGTATAATTTAAAGTATATTAGTTCTCTGCTTAAGATGGGCTATCAAACAAGCTAGGTTTTATATTCATAACTCTATTATTAAGAAAAAACATATTTTTTCTCATGTTTAGTTTTTTGAAATTTGTTCGAGAACCTTCTCTATGGCGTTTGCCGCTGAATTCAAATAAAGGGACCAAGTATCGAAAAACGTCCAAGAAATGACTGTTGCGAATAAGAGCTAAGGTCTTTTCTGTCAATTTCCTTACATTGTGTTAACTAGTGACGTGAATTTTTTTCCTTTTACCACCAATTGCGTCTTTTTAGCCTTGCTAGATTTAAACACGTGTTCAGTCATATTTTTCCTTTTTTGATCTCCGTTTCCCTCCCGTCTACAAAGGGTAACCGTTTCGTCTGCACGTCTAACAAGTTAGTTTGACTGGCGGTGGGAAATGCGGGCATGGGCGAGCATGTCTCCTCGTATCTTACGCATTATTTTTATCCCTACATTTTATCTTTATATTTGGAGATATTTTAACGTTGTATCATGGTAAATTCATCACAATTTCTCAAAGTGAAGTTGAAATTTTACAAGATTTGACATTTTAAATGTTGTTATAATTGTTTGCAATGTACGAGGCATGTTCAAATGAAACCCGACTGTGCAGCGCCAAGTGGACATTTGTAGGAGGAGCATGATGACGTCACATCTGATGTAATAAGCACATACGAATGTACAAGTGTGTAAGTGTTCATTCTCCTAGTATTCATTGGTTGTGCTGCAGACCGTTAAAATAATGGCCGGTGTGATAAGGAATCCGTCCAAGGTCGATCACCATAAGGAAGAACGCATGGGATGGAGTTTGAACCGCCTGCTGCGTTACGAAGTGGAGGGTGATGCATTTCTGTTGCGCATAGTGGCAGTCGATGAGTCGTGGTGCCACTACTTTGAGCCGTGCATCAAATCAGCGAGCATGAAATGGAAACATCCCGGATCACCAAAACCCAAAAAAATTCAAGTCACAGATTTCCGCCGGTACGGTTATGCTGACCGAATTTTTTCACCATGAAGGGCTTCTATTGGTAGACTTTAAAGAGCCTGGCGTGAACATCAATGCCATCCGCTACAAAGACACACTAGACAACCTGCATACAGCCATCAAGAACAAACGACCCGGCATGCTTTCGCGTGGTGTGATTCTGTTGCACGACAATGCTCGTCCACATGTTGCGAACATTGTGCTGGAAGCGTTAGCAAGGAAAATGTGGAAAGTTCTGCCACACCCAGCCTACAGCCCCGATCTGTCACCATGTGACTTTCATTTGTTCGGACCCTTAAAAAAATCTCTAAAGCGACAACGATTCGACTCCAATACAGACGTCAGGGCCTCGGTGACCAAATGGTTCAATAAGCAACCAAAGTCATTTTTCTCGGACGGCATCCGCCGTCTACCCAAGCAGGGGGATGCGTGTATGAATGCCTATGGTGACTATTTCTAAAGAACCCTAGTGAGTACTTGCTTCATAACAATTGCTGTATTTAATTCTATTACTCCTGCTGATGTACCTTACATATATTTGTTATAAAGCCACTGGGACAGGTTTCATTTGAACACACCTCGTATGAGAAGATTTGGGAGCCATTTTCCTTTATTCGTGTGAAATTTTAAAGACTTCTGATATTTGCTGGTGGAGCTATTTGACTTTGAGTAAGTTCTGTATCACTCAAGTTAGGCCTAGAATTTTAGCGAAGGATAGAGAGCGAGGCTGTTCCATTGGCCGTGATAACTCCCTATTGCGATCAAGATCGAGACGCCACTTATATTGGCTCATGTTCAAACATCATCACATCTTCTGATTTGAGATTGACTATACGTAAGTATATCACTTATTAACAATGTTTTGAACTTTAAATTTTACAATAGTTTTAATATTATTTAGCAAATTTAACACGATCGCACAGTTTTTGTGTAACAACGTGGATTGAATTGTTATCACCACTTCAGACATTCGCACATCAATCTAATTTTTTCAAGAGCTTGAAAAGCTAAGAAAGTTACCAATTTGAATAAAAAATGCATGTTTTGATTAATTGGTAATTAAATGAAGGTTTCTTTTGCAACATAATAGGGTGAATTATGATTTCTAAAGCGAATGATATCGCAAGGCCGAATGCCAATGGCCGACATATTGAGTCAAGGCTAGGAAACCGGAAAATGTTTACCATAACTAAAGACGAAAGTAGCTGACGGTGTACTGAAATGTCCGGACTAGCAGGCACTAGTTGGTAGTCTTACCTCGAACATAAATATATATAAACAGCTTTCATGAAATGCACTTTAAATACTTCAGACTCACGTATTCATGTTAATTAATCTTCTTCTTCTTCTTCCGTCCTTAGCCACCAACCGACAAAGCAGTCCGTGGCCAGTACGCCTCGTGGCGTCTTAGGGCAACAAGAAATTAATTGTTGTTCCGTTACGCCTAATGGCATTTATAGGTACAACAAAAATTAATTGTTGTTTCCGTAATCAGAATGGCTAGCAAGCGGGTATCAGCCCGCTGTGTATGTTAATTAATATACATCTTAATTTAAGCTGGCTGTGCACTTTTCAAGTTTTAAGGTTCGTCCTGATTTTCAAAGCACTACATGTACGATATAATAATAGTACATGTAATGCTCTATACATGTAAAGAAAATTCACTTCTGGAATTTTACTGTTGCATATGACTCATACTACGATGGTATAAAAAAAAAGTTTTTTAATGCTATTAACCAGTTGTTTTATCAAAAAATAGCGTTTAGATGTTGTTAATTATTGTTTAGATGTTAATTATTGCCTACAAATGATTTTTAAAACGAGATATGGACAGTATTTTCAAAAAAACATTTTTCTTAATTTTCACATTCTTTTTCTTCCCCTGCGACAAATTGGCCTCTGGACATATTTTTAAAAATTATACAACAAACTGATGTTCAAATCCTCTGAAAAAAATTGGGTTGTATTTGTGTAGTATGCAGATTAATATGTGCATATTTAAAGCTTGTACCTTTTATATTTTTTGAAATATGATGATGTGAATATTGATGTTCATGCAAAATACTACATTTTTCGGTAATGATTTGCAATTTTTGGTCTCAAATATATTGATAATTATTCATGATGTAGCCCTACAGTTTTCTTTATGTAATCAGTGTATAGCAGACTGTATGCTGTTTGTCAGAGAAGGTTCCAAGATAATATTTAAGAAAACGGGAGTACTCTGAAGTTGGTGTGATGTAACTTTTTCAACTTTGCGAAAGTCCCTACACTTTTAAAAAGGCCGTAACTTTTTTATTTTTTGTCCGATTTTAAAATATAAAGTACAAAATTTCATGGTTTTCCCAAGAGCTTTCAAACTGCATTGTTTTCTCTGGTGTTTCTGTGCAAACAAAAATCACTTTGTGGTACCTAGGTGATGAAATGCGATGAAAGAGCGAAGCAAGCGACGAAATTTGGAAACGTGGTTATAACTGAAAACCCACGAAAGAGCGAAGCGACGAAAGTCAAGGTATGGCTGTAATTATATGATATGTGGTAATATAGGCAGATGTAAGATATATCAGTTACAGAAGTCTTCAAAATGTACAAGTTCTTATGTGACCAAAAGTAGGGTCGGGTACCCAACTGAGTTGATTATTGCAGGGTAGCATATTACTCAGCTAAGTACTTGGTCCTGGTAGCCAAGTACTCAATAACCTCAAACCTTTATTTTTTTTTTTAAACGTCCAGCCTACAATACCTGAATTCAAACTGTCTCTCACTCGGAGTTTCCTTCAGCTTCTCTTTGGTCTTCTGGAAATGTTTCTGGTACTCTTGGTTCAGGTGGATGCACTCATCCAGACGATGAATGAGTTCAGATCTGTTGAGAGCATGGCAGACATGGTTTAATGTGTGTATAATATAATTTCTACCAGACATACCAGTGGGTCCTAATGATATCACACTCCCCAATTCTCATGGGTAGTGAGACTGGATGCCTAACCTTCTCAGATAAGGTGGAAAAAATAGGATAATGTGCAAGTTGTGCACATCAAAAATCCCTCAGCAGTTGGAAATCATAAAGAGTAGGCCACACGGCCACTGCCCTGGCAAAATTTACAAAACCTATGCACCACAAAAATATTTACAAATGTATGACTACTGTATACACACACTGGGATCCTCACCAGTGCTACATAGTTCGTGCACTGTGCTGAGATCCTCCATGTATGATCTAAGGAAAGAGGTTGGAGCACTGAGTTGTCCGTGTGCAATGAAGATGGTATTTAAAACCAAACAAAACAAAACCAAATTTAAAATATTGAGCTTCCCATTGACAGAGTGGTTAGAGCGCTGGTCTCTCGCGGCAAGGGTGCTGGGTTCATTTCACAGTATTGACGCACTTCAGTCTACTCAGCTGTAAATGGATACCTTCTTTTTCTTCTTCCTTGTTCGTCCTGAAAAGGACATTGGTTGCATTGTGTCGTCGTTTACAGTGAAGCTGCGATATTTGCGCCTTTCGGCTTGACACATCCAACTTCTGCACTGCATTTTTTGGGACCGGGTTTGAATTCCCTCTTCGATCCCTACTCTCTCGGCCAGATCACAGTGATGCAGTCCGTTTCCAGGACCACCACTTGGAGGTGGAGTAGGGTCATGGTCAGCTTTGGTTCGCTGACCCTGATGCAAGCAGTCAAGCTATGAGTCGCTGACTGCATTCATCTCTTTTGCTGCGTCTTCGTGTACCTGACTTTGTTCTTGCATTAGAGAAGGAAAAGGCTGGACCTAGTATGGTGAAGTCTTTTAACACTTCACTCCCCTGCGGAAGTATCTGCTATGGGACTAACTTTTTTACTTAAAATATTAACCTTCTTCAAAAAGTTTTGTTGAATGTTAGTGCAGGTTATATTCACAAGAATTATTTTAACCATGCGTAACAGCTCAATGACAAAACCTCTGGAAATTACTCACAAAAGCACTCCTAACTCAAGTGAGTCTTAAGATCAAGTTTCCCATTTTTTGACTTCTCTATTTTAAACCAACTCTAAAGCTCTCAGTAGGCTAATTATAATCTCTGTGGTTTAAGCATTAGTAAACATTTCAAGATGAACATGGACACAGATACAGACACACACTGTCACATAATAAAATTATAATTTCTATTAAATATACCTGTAAAAACTGGTAGTTTTCAGAAACAAAGTGAATACGCTATGTTTATCAAATTTGTAAAACAAAAATGTAAACAAGAACTTAGAATAGGTCACAGCACAGATCTGAAAGAATTAAACAACCAGATTTAAAAGAAATATTCTAACCTTGGGTGCTCCCATATTTTGCCGACTCCCTGGTAGATATAAGCTTTGCAGGTGGAGATCATCTGGTTGGTAACCTTGACAAACAGTGAGGTCATCCGTTCAGAAGTGTTGTAATGCTGGGATATGCTGTAGATCATCCTAATGGCATTCATCAGGCTTGGAATGTGTTCAATCATAATGGTCTGTAGGGACAAGTACGTTGGTAGCTCAACATTTTATGTTGCCAGATTAAATCTACAAATCTGAGTATGTACTCAGCCAGGGGTGGACTGACAGTGATCAGGGGCCCAGGGCAAAAAGAATCACTGGCCCTTGATTATCAGTTCCAAATGGAGAAGTCAGGTTAGGGTAACCTCTCTACTGTTGTGTGCACTAGAGCAGTGGCCGAAATTCCCTGTGTTCAGTTCGCTGCTGCTATACATGATTTTAGCTCATACTTAATTTCTGCAATATCACAGTTAATGCAAATAAGAAGGAGAGAACCAATCAAGGTGCCCTGTGTAGCTCCGGGGGAAGGGGGGGAGGCGCACCTCTGAACGGACAAGTAAAGAACAGGACTACCACTCCCCCAGGCATGTTGTCAAGGCAACCAATGAGGTTGTGTATGAGCTGGCAACTTTATCATGTAAAACAAATTGTTACTGAAACCACCACAGCTGGAGCACATAAATGTTTTGGTGAAAAGTCTTCATGCAAGGTGGCCAGCTGTAGTGATGAATCATGTTCTATAAGATGTGCAAAGGGAATGATGATGGTGATGATGGTCAGTAATGTTGTAGTCAGAAAATCAAATATCTGGGCAATAAAAGAAGATGCAATAATTAAAAGGAAAATTAACTGAAACAAATTCTTGCAATTACTGTCTAACATCAATTTTTAGGTATTCTAATTATCTCACAGTCATGAAAACAGTATGGGATAATATAGACTTCACATCATGTGGTGTCATGTACTAGATATGGACACTTCATATTATCTAAAATCAGAATATTTTAAAAGGTAGTCCAATAGTAGATACTGCCTTAGGGGAGTGAAGTGTTAGAGACTTCACCATACTAGGTCCAGCATCAAGAGGTGGGGTTACAAGATCATTTTCTTGCTGCCTTTTCCTTCACTAACTCAAAGAGCAGAGTCAGGTACCCATTTACTGCTGGGCAGACTGGAACATGTCGGTACCGTGATTCAAACCTGGTTTATTTGCCGCGAAAGACCAGCGCTCTAACCATTCTGTCAAATCACTACTGCTCAACAGTAATCACTATTCCATTTTAGTCATTATCATCATTTCCTGTATTGCTCCCTAAGGAGCATAGAGCCACCGATACCGCTGGGAGGAAGGCAAAACATTTATGTGCTCTTACAAAGGGGAGGGTTATACATAATTACCAATCTTTATAAAGAAATGAGTTCACGTGCGAATCCAGAAACCTGATTTATGCTATCATCTGCAAGAGGTGTCTTCTTCTTCTTCCGTCCTTAGCCAAAGACCGACCAAGCAGTCAGTGACCATTACGCCTTTCGGCGTCTTAGGGCAACAAGAAATTATCCATTGTTCCGTTACGCCTAAAGGCGTTTATTGGTACAACAGAATATTAATTGTTGTTTCCGTAATCAATGTGACAAGCTAGCGGTTGATCAATCCGCTGTGCCCCGAACTTGCCCTCGTGTGTACTGCCGCTATAAAACTGCTTCGCTGCCGAGACGTCTGTCCAGCTAAAATTCTCTCGGGACCGAAGGTCCGCGAAAAAGAGCAATCTGGTACAGGCACAACACCCATTCGCTGCCTCCACTGCGCTGGGAGGACCCGGCAACCGAGACCACACACAGCCTTGAGAGGACAATGGTCGCCTGAAGGGCCAAGAGGTGTGGCATGATCTATATTGGTGAAACTGGCAGACGTTTGGCAGACAGGTTTCGGGAGCACTTGAATGACATCCATCACGGCAAACATTTACTGGTGGCCCTTCACTTCAACAGCAATGACCATTCAGGTAACTCTGACATTCATGTCACTACCCTCAGTTCATGTATCGGCGACGACCGAACTCACTTTTCATTGGAGAATCGTCTCATTTTTCAAATGGGCATTTTAGCTCCTGCTGGGATGAATGTCCAGCATCATTTTGCATAATTCTGGTGGCTTCTGTCATTATTTTCCGATCTATCCTTGTTTTTGCTTTGGTTCGTTTTGTTTCCTCAATTATCTGTTCTTAGCCGTCACTAGCTCCTACGTCACTTCCGCATGACGCCTTATTTTTTCAGCCATTTTGAATGTTCTTTTCCTCGATCCAGCTAAGTGATTTTTTACACATTTTAATATTGTTTTCATTTATGTCTTCGTTTCATTGATTATTTACTTTCTTGTTTCGACATGTCTTTCTGGTTTCACGATTTTCTTGCATTATTACTGTTATCGTTTCGCTCATCACCGTGGTTTCATCTGCCTGTATCGCTCATTTGACGTTTTCCTCATCATCATAGACCTTTGTAGTACCTATATGTAGTTCTTGTCCCTGTCACGTGTTCGTAACTGTGGCTGACAAAGGGTAAAACCCAAAACGTCCCTTGTCTCATGTGTACCGTTTACTTGTAAAACTGATTTCATACCATATTATTTTTTAATTTATAAATTTGACTATTAGCCCTAGTGGTCTTAAAACATCTGTTTATTATAAGACTACTGACGCTCACGGTTTCCTTCTTTATACTTCATCGCATCCTCTTAGTTGTAAAAATTCCTTTCCCTTTTCTCAACTTCTTCGCTTGCGTCGGTTATGTCACGATGACGATGATTTCCATCAGCGAGCTCAAGTTCTTTCGCCAACTCTTTATCCAGAACATGTTTTATCTGATGCTCTTTATCGTATCACACGCGTCACTTGTCAGATTGCACTCACTACTAAACCTTCTGTCCAATCTGACAGACTCAAACTGGTTCTAACTTTCCATCCTCACTGTCTGGCGGTGAAGAGAATTCTGTTTCGACATCTGCCTATTCTCCACTCTGATCCTGATACCAGAGAGTTGTTTCATGATACACCTTTGGTAGCATATCGTAGGGATAGGAATTTTAGGGATATTTTTGTACACAGTCATCTGCGACATACTAGCTGTAACAACCAGTTGTAACAGTCAGTTATATAGATTAGTATAGCCCCATCAACTGGGCACCTGATGTAACACTGTTTTGCCGACTGTTTATTACCAGATGTTAAAGTCTGTTTGCTCGTGTGAATTCTGGTATATGTACTGTGTTGAAGTGTCGCTGAGTAGGCGTGTCGTTGATCACCAGGACAGTGTAACATGGACGTGAATCTAGGTCACCAGCGTGAAGCACTGCCAGGATGTAGTGCAGTCACACACACAAACAGCATACATGTTTTCTCAGGTGTGTATGACAAATGATAAGATGTTGTAGTGAGAAATGGTGTGTGTATACAGCAGATCGAGAACACAAAGTCGTATAGGCTCTTATTTAGGAACACACAAACTCACTCCACCACACGCAGAAGTCATAGATGTGGTTAATGCAGATGACTTTCTCTTCAACATTTATTACAGCAATAATACGTTGACAGACAACACAGTCAGTAGAACAAGGAACATGGACATTTCATGTGTAGTAATGCATATAACCATCGA
Source organism: Oreohelix idahoensis (assembly GCA_024509875.1). NCBI lineage: Eukaryota > Metazoa > Mollusca > Gastropoda > Stylommatophora > Oreohelicidae > Oreohelix > Oreohelix idahoensis. Next base: position 90,431 of record JAMPIV010009830.1, on the reverse strand, counting down.
GCATAATCAACCCTGCATAGCTCGTATGTATGATGCTAGTAACGTTGGCTTGATAATATATATTTTCATACTGTAGCTCAGAGCCCCTGACTAAACGCGTCAGGTAGTCTTGTGACAAACATAGTTGCTTAATATCGAAGTCTGTGAACTTGTTGATAAAGTCAAGACTTCATCTGGCTTCTCCCGCCAGACACTTCTTCTTCTGCTCAAAGATATAGGCCGTAATGGCGGGCCTCATAATGATTGATGAACAACTGTGTATTTTCATAGGCAGGCATTATCCTCCATACCGAAACATACCGCCATAATGCGGGTTTCATATAAATATACGTTCATTGTGCTTCTGTAAAGTAATTCGACGAATAGACTTAGTTAGCGATGTCAAGCACACATAATGGACTCTGGATCTCAAGAACTGTGAGCGCTAATCACAGGTTCATACTAAATGTTCTGCAATCTTGGCATAATAATAAAGTTTATTTTACCTTGGACAGAATCCGAGAAATACACAAATAACCACTGTCGTCATTCTAGACGAACAGAATAACTCTGGGGAGAATCACTGAAATCACAGTTACACTGAAGACTCTCTTTCCCCCAGATAATGCAGAGAAGAAACAACGGACATCTTATCCGGTCAGAAAACAGCTCATCACTCACAGACGGAAGTCTTCTCGGTTCGCGCTAAAAACTAGCGCATGCGTAGACAGAACAGATTTGAGAACAGTTAACCCCATCTTAAGACAGATCAACCACAAAGAATAAACACAGGTAAGATAACCCCAAATCAACCTGTCCCAGAGAGTTAACATACAGTTCTCTACCTTCGATCGTCAAAAGTATTAAATAGAGTTACGTCTTATGAAACAGTCAAAAATGACTGTAACAGACTACCACACACTCCGGATAAAAAAAAATGAAACTTTTTTTTTTTTTTAAATACATCAATGAGCGAGATGCAACAAGCTCATAACGCATGAATGATGCGCCGATGAAAGGATCAATATAAATATAATGACATAATGTCAGACACAATCAACGCACAATAGCGCGTCTAGTGAGAACAAAAATTCACCTCACAAAATAAGAGAAAATATTTTCTCCAAGTAAAATATATCTGGCAGGTACCATGAAATGAACATCAGTTGCTGGCGATGCTAACAAAAATCACATACATATCAAAAAATGCAATGTTAATATCTCGCAGATCATGAAAGCACTCCGTACCTGGTACTAGTTTGCACTGAGAACAATATAAATGACATAATTAGCAACATGCTATAATGTACTATAATTACAAATACATATTTAAGTGTTACATACAGCCGCATTAATTTTTTTTCGACCTTTATATATGTCAACTCAACCTTCTCCATTACACTAAAGATGGCAACAGAGAAAGAAAACAAGTAATTTACCACTCTAAGGTGACAGCAAATGTGTCATTATATATTGTTATAGTGAAGAGATATAAGTCTAGAAGTGTATCAAAAATATCTAGGACACAAGACTTAAGTGGACTCATGTGGGCATCTAGACAGTATGTCTGCCATCACATTATCCGAACCACGGATAGCTCGCACCGTGAAATGAAAAGGTTGAAGAGCAATAGCATATCGAGTAAATCTCGAGCTCTTCAAATTCTTACACTGAATAGCTGTAAGAGCTTTTTGGTCTGTTTCCACAATGAAATGCGCACCAAGAAGGAATCTTTGTAACTTAAGGATTGACCAAACCATAGCCAACAACTCACGGTCTAAAACCGAGTAATTCCTTTCTGCCGCATTCAGTTTCCTAGAAATATACATTACAGCATGCAGAGTTCCTGAATAATCCTGCATTAGCGCCGCTCCGATCCCTGTGGATGAGGCGTCACTACGAAGAACAAAAGTCTTATCAGCAATAGGTAGCCTTAAGATAGGTAGGGATGAGAACAAATTCTTAATCTGATCCAATGAAGCCTGACATTCTTGGGACCAGCGCACCATGTTAGAAGACCCTTTCTTTAATAGGGTTGAGAGTGGTGCCATGATAGAGGATAGATTCTTAATGAATCTTCCGTAGAATTCTATTAATCCCAAGAGACTATGTACTTGTTTTTTTGTTTTAGGCACAGAGATATTTAATATCTTAGAAATGTTTTGGTCCTCTGTCTTCAATAGACCATGACCAACTCGATGACCCAGGAAAGAAATTTCACTAAATCCAACATAGGCTTTAGAGGGTTTTGCAGTCAAATTATGCTCGCGTAGAGTTGACAGTAATTCATTTAAACCCAACTAGTGATCTTCCCAAGTATTACTGAAAAGACAGATGTCGTCTAAGTATGCAGTGACATCTGAACGATATGAGAGAATTCGACGCATCATGCGTACGAAAGTAGCTGGGGCGTTCATAAGCCCGAAAGGCATAAAATTCCACTGAAACAAACCCCTAGGTGTTGAGAAAGCAGTGAGAGGTTTGGCGTGTTCAGTTAACGGAACTTGCCAATAGCCTTTTGACAAGTCAAGTTTAGTAAAGAATCGAGTGTTAGAAAGTCTAGTAAGTAGATCTTCTAATAAAGGCATAGGTTCAGCATCGAATTTCGTAACTTGGTTCAATTTGCGATAATCTACGCAAAGGCGTATGTTATTGTCTTTCTTTCGAACAATAACCATGGACGAAGAGTATGCTGAGGTGGATGGTTCAATTATTTTCAATTGTATCATCTCATCCAATTCTTTCTCGACTTGTGCTTGGAAATGAATAGGAATAGGATATGGTCTTACTCTGATCGGAGAATGATCAGTAAGTATAATGTCCTGCTCAATGACATTTGTGTGTCCAGGAATGTCTGTAAGGACATCCTGAAATGCTTGTAGCGTAGAAGATACTTGTCGCTATTCTTCAAAAGACAAATTAGAAGAAACAGTAACGTTTCTCCATGATCCCGTAGAAGTAAGTGGAATCACAGGAAGAGGTAGATTGACATCCGAAAAAGTGGTTTCCTCATCCTGTATAACTGACAGGGATGAGATATGACCTTGTTGGACTGGAGAGTCGTCCGTTGCCTGGAAAATAGGCTGCAAACAGTCTGGTCGCTCATGATATTCCTTAAGCATATTTATATGGAAAGTTTTATGCCTTCCATCAATATCGACAACATAGTCGACATCGGAAATCTTCGAGACTATTGCATATGGACCTTTCCATGTAATAAGAAGTCTATTCTCTCTGGAAGGGAGTAAAACAAACGCTTTGTCTCCAGGACAAAGTTGACGTAAGCGTCTCTTCTTATTAGCAAATTGTCTTGCCTTTTCCTTAGCAAATTCGGATGATGAAGTTGCTAGCTTGCATGCTTCAATAATTTTTTTTCTGAGAGCAATGACATACTCATATGAAGATTGTGTGTCATTGTCGATATTATCAGCAGTTATAAGATCATGCAGCAAAGACATAGGACCGTGCGGTCGCGCGCCAAAGACAAGTTCAAAAGGAGAAAATCCTGTATGTTCGTTGGGGACCTCCCTATAGGCAAAGAGAGCCGTAGGTATGACCCTGTCCCAATCCTGAGGATGATCCTCAGTTATCTTCCCCAGTAAGTTCTTGAGTGTTCTATTAAGACGCTCAACTAACCCATTAGACATTGGGTGATAAATACTACTCAAAGATCTTTTAATGTGCAGAGTAGACATTACCTGCGACATTGTCTCTGATATCAATTGTGTGCCATGGTCTGACAATATTTCCCCAGGAAAACCTAAACGAGAAAATATAAGCCAAAGAGCGTCTGCGATATCAGTAGTGGAAATGCTCTTAACACATTAACTACCACAAGCCGCTGTCAGCGGCTCACAAAATAATCACATTTGGACCGCAAGCCGCTCAGAGCACCAATCTAATTTTAGTAATAAAACTAATGAAAAATGTACTGAAACACTCTCTGATCTGGTTCGAGATTTTAAATTGCCACCGGAAAACAAATTCCCAAAGCTTGGTTGTTGTAGAACACTGAAAAATTGATATTATGTTCATATTTTTCAGTGTTTTGGGTTAGTTACCAAATCGTGTAAAACTGTTTACCGTGGCAACTAGTGATAGGACTACAAAACATGCGTGTACATCTCGTCTAACGGCTGAATAGGATAGAAACGTGTTTCAACAATTGACTGATAGATCTAGCGACGAGGACAAGAGTGAAAACGGTGAGCACATTGATTGAAATTGTGATTTTGATAGAGATGGGGCGCAAGCAGTTATAATTGTGAAAATATTGCAAGTCCTTGGCCATCGGAGGGCCGTTAAATAGCAACAACCTCTATTAGAGTTACAACCGGTGTTTATTGTAATAGTACATTCATTTATCTTTAAAATGACGTGTAATTCATAAAAATCTGTAAACAATTACGAAAACTACAGCTTACTTTGTGCAAACACCTACAGGATGAAAATGGGAAAACAATTTAATTCGGCCACAGTGTGTTTTTCAATTCGGTAGTTAATGTGTTAAGAGGAATAGCCTCTGGCCAACGCGTGCACATATCAACGCACGTAAGGATAAATTGATGTCCCCTGGCCGATTTAGTCTTAAAAGGGCCAATGATATATATGGCCATTTTCTGAAACGGCCGAATAGGAATGTCTGCAGCCTGAATAGGCGCAGCATGCCGTGGACCTCTAGATTTCACCTCTTGACATATTTTGCAAGACCGGCAATAAATTTGTATGTCTTTATTGACAAATGGCCAAAAGAAAGACCCCAGAACTCTTGACTTAGTTCGGGAAAAACCCATGTGTCCAGCACACTGAGAATCGTGTGCATGTTGAAGAATTAAGGCTCTCATACTTTTGGGTACGAGAATTTGAGAATGCATAGTCGCGTCTGAGTGTTGTACCATACGCACTAGTATACCATTCTTCATAGTGATATATGATTTGCGATTCGTATTCTGATACGGATCACCATTTTTAGCGAGAAGAAAGAATTTATTTAAAGACGGGTCTTTTTCTTGTAGTTTCACAAACGAGTCATGCGAAATCTCCAAGTGATCATCTTGGCTACCTACTTCATTAACTTCAGTAGATGAAGTTTGAGGAATAAGAGCTTGTGCTCTTGTTACCACTGCATTGGCTGTTTGCATATTCCGTTCTTCCCAGGCGGCAATTTGCTGCGGGGTACATTCCTTAACCCCGTGAATACGACCGATTATAAGATCCGCAATAGGATTAGGTAGAAGACACGTGTGGACATCTCCCATAAAGAAAGAAGTAGCAATGTGAATAATAGCAGTCGAGTAATTTTCTACTGTGCCACCAAATGTTACACATTTAACTATTTTTCCCGTGGCACAGCGAGGATCTATAAGCGATTGCTTAACCCCAATAGTAGTGCACCCAGAATCAAATAGCACTGAGACTGGGTTACTATCCACGAGACCTTTATGCAAGATAAGTGATCCTCTCCCGTCATGCGCAATTGCAGCAGGGAGAGCGGGCAGAGGGTGACCACAACTTAAAGTAGTTACAGTGGTCAGTTCAAATAATGTTGAGCATTGGGTGCATTTAGATGCTCTCCCAAAGTCAAAAGCAGCACAAGTGACAGCATTAGAATTTTTATTATCGTTCACTTGATTATTGGCACCATGAGACTCTTGTTGTACAGAGTTTCCCTGGTGATATGATCTCTTTTTCTTGTATTGAGATCTACCACGATTATTATTCCCTCTGAAATTATCATAGTTTGATCTACCTTGACCACCGCTCTGGTTCGAATCCCAGTTTCCATAATCACTATTGTCATTACCCCATTGATTATAGTGTTTACCTGTTTGGTTTCGATGCCCCCGCGAAGGATAGCCTTGAAAGTGTCTATAGTGACTACCTCTCCGCAAACTTCCATAATTATAGGACCCGAAATAACAAGGGCTATCTGATCGCCTCCAGTTCTTTGAAGAAGACCCATTATATGATGGGTTACCCTGATTCTGATCATAATTACGATTGCTCTTCTTATTGAAGTTGTGTTGAGCACCTTGCAATTTATTCATAAAGTTAGGGCCATATGGTGCTGCAGAAGCAACCGGCAATTCTTCTTTCACCTTAGCATTGCTAACAGTAGCATGGGGATGTGCAGTGACATACTGGCAACAGTATTCTTCCATGTCTTTTATGTCCTTAGGTTTACGCTCATGAATAAAAGCAAGGAAAGACTCATTGACAGATGACATAACTTTAACTCGAAGTAATAAGTCCATAAGGGCTTCATATGTTTTTTCTGTTTTAGACAGCTCAATCCAACGTGTGAATGTAAGGCAAATCTTAGTAATAAAGTCAGAGAACTCTACTCCAGTTTCTGGTAGCATTGTCTTAAAACGAAGACGATAATCTTCTTCTTTTAATTGATATTTTTTTTAAGTAATGTTGCCCTGACAACATCATAATTAGTTCTATCAGTTTAGTCTACTGCCATTACAGTACTTAATGGTTCACCTGAAAGTAACTCCATCAGTTGTCCGACATATTGTTCCTTATCTACCTTATGCGTTACGCATGTTAATTGAAATCTATCAAGGTAAAAGGTTATGTCGTCCTTTAGAGGGTTGAAAGGTGGTAATTTGACCTTATAAGTATTCTCCTTTATCTTACCCGAAGGTGATTGAGGAGCACTCATATTCATCACCTTTAATTTCTCCAACTCCAAAGCTAATAGCTTTTCCTCATGTTCCATTTGTGCTTTCCTTTCCTCAGCAGCAGCTTGAAGTTTTCTCTCCTCAGCAGCAGCTTGAAATTTCCTCTCTCCAGCAGCAGCAGCAGCTTGAAGTTTTCTCTCTTCAGCAGCAGCTTGAAATTTCCTCTTCAGCAGCAGCAGCAGCTTCTCTGTCTAATCTTTTATTTTCAGCTTCAGAAGCAGCTTGAAGTTTTCTCTCTTCAGCTTCTCTTTGTTGCTGTATTCTTCTATCTTCAGCTTCTCTGTCCAACTGCATTTGCATCCTTTTCTCTTCAGCCTTCTGTGCCTTGGCATATTGAGCAAGTGCAAACTCTTCTAATTTCTCACCAGTTTTGCCAAGGGATTTCCCTTGCTCAATAAAGACATCTAATGTAGACATTCTGTCTAATAATATGAGATCAGACCTGAAAAATTAAATAAATTACCTTATCCCAACCTCAATGGGAGACAAGTCTGTAATACTCGACTTGTATACTCACTTCACTTTATCTATCCCAATCTCTGTGGGAGACAAGTCTTTTAATCAAAATTTGTATAATCATCTTGTTTCTTTATAATAATATGATCATAAATAACCTCTATCTGAAAAGTGCATCATATTAACAATAATAGTTCATGACCAAGCATATATATATAGACTGTGTATGATAAACGTGTATACGATAACACTACAAAGACAAGAATATAGAACAACCGAAAACGTTCGCAGAAGTCAAATGATAAATAAAGCTTAACTAAGTCTAATGTTGTAAAAAATTACAATGATAACTGCGAAAAATCAACACAAATGACAACACTGGTATAAACAAAAAGGTGTATAGAAATAAATGAAAGGAAGGAAGAGAGCAGACAATTACAAACAAAACAAATCAAAAATCAAAGAATGGAAAAAAATTACGAAAACGACACTAACACATCTCGTTACAGCTAAGAAAAAAATGAAAAGTAGCAACACACGTCGCTCGCAATTTCCACTGTGGGAAATATGCACAGTCCCTACAGAAAACGCTCTCAGTAGAACCTCTGTCACATGGTATATTCTACAGGAGTCACCTTCCCAACCAACCTGCAAAACATACACACTAACACAATATGTAAACAAAAAACATGTGATATGTGAATACATAATAAAGAATGTGTAGAGGAAGGCTCAGTTGAACATAAATAAAAGCACAGTTTACTACACAAACGGGCCACTTATCTTAAGTACAATCCTCAAACACCCGCAAAGATGCAGTACAATGCGGTACAACTGTAAACAACAATGGAAGACACCGTAACTTGACTACAGGTAGTGGTCTCCAAAGTGTAGCTACAAAAACATTCTCGACACCAGTTGAAACCGGAAGATCCAACGTCGATATGTTTGTAGAATAATATGTAAACAACAGTTTGACCTCCTGAGCTTTAACGTAAACAACGTGACTTGACAATATATGTCCATTGACGACTGTCAAAATGTAGAAAGTTGTTTATCTCCAATGTACAGCGTAAATGAAGCTCCTAAGTAGCTGTGGTCCATGAAGGATTATAAAGTGTTGACCTGCTTACCACTGTTCGCTGCGTATCTGTCAATCCACAATGTTATGTAGACACCCACGAATCTGGTCCACCAGATGTAACAACCAGTTGTAACAGTCAGTTGTATAGATTAGTATAGCCCCATCAACTGGGCACCCGATGTAACACTCTGTTTTGCCGACTGTTTATTACCAGATGTTAAAGTCTGTTTGCTCGTGTGAATTCTGGTATATGTACCGTGTTGAAGTGTCGCTGAGTAGGCGTGTCGTTGATCACCAGGACAGTGTAACATGGACGTGAATCTAGGTCACCAGCGTGAGGCACTGCCAGGATGTAGTGCAGTCACACACACAAACAGCATACATGTTTTCTCAGGTGTGTATGACAAATGATAAGATGTTGTAGTGAGTAATGGTGTGTGTTTACAGCAGATCGAGAACACGAAGTCGTATAGGCTCTTATTTAGGAACACACAAACTCACTCCACCACACGTAGAAGTCATAGATGTGGTTAATGCAGATGACTTTCTCTTCAACATTTATTACAGCAATAATACGTTGACGGACAACACAGTCAGTAGAACAAGGAACATGGACATTTCATGTGTAGTAATGCATATAACCATCGAGCATAATCAACCCTGCATAGCTCGTATGTATGATGCTAGTAACGTTGGCTTGATAATATATATTTTCATACTGTAGCTCAGAGCCCCTGACTAAACGCGTCAGGTAGTCTTGTGACAAACATAGTTGCTTAATATCGAAGTCTGTGAACTTGTTGATAAAGTCAAGACTTCATCTGGCTTCTCCCGCCAGACACTTCTTCTTCTGCTCAAAGATATAGGCCATAATGGTGGGCCTCATAATGATTGATGAACAACTGTGTATTTTCATAGGCAGGCATTATCCTCCATACCGAAACATATCGCCATAATGCGGGTTTCATATAAATATACATTCATTGTGCTTCTGTAAAGTAATTCGACGAATAGACTTAGTTAGCTATGTCAAGCACACATAATGGACTCTGGATCTCAAGAACTGTGAGCGTTACTCACAGGTTCATACTAAATGTTCTGCATTCTTAGCATAATAATAAAGTTTATTTTACCTTGGACAGAATCCGAGAAATACACAAATAACCACTGTCGTCATTCTAGACGAACAGAATAACTCTGGGGAGAATCACTGAAATCACAGTTACACTGAAGACTCTCTTTCCCCCAGATAATGCAGAGAAGAAACAACGGACATCTTATCCGGTCAGAAAACAGCTCATCACTCACAAACGGAAGTCTTCTCGGTTCGCGCTAAAAACTAGCGCATGCGTAGACAGAACAGATTTGAGAACAGTTAACCCCATCTTAAGACAGATCAACCACAAAGAATAAACACAGGTAAGATAACCCCAAATCAACCTGTCCCAGAGAGTTAACATACAGTTCTCTACCGTCGATCGTCAAAAGTATTAAATAGATTTACGTCTTATGAAACCGTCAAAAATGACAGCAACACTAGCCCTTCATACTTTGGTACTAAACCGTGCCAACGCCGTATATGTAAGAGCTGTCCGTTTGTACTCCAAACTCAGACAGTCACTTTTCCGAAAGGAAAATTTATCATTAGAGAGTCTTTCACGTGCGAATCCAGAAACCTTATTTATGCTATCATCTGCAAGAGGTGCGGCATTACCTATATTGGTGAAACTGGCAGGCGTTTGGCAGACAGGTTTTGTGAGCACTTGAATGACATCTGTCATGGCAAACATTTACCAGTGGCCCTTCATTTCAATAGGCCTGACCATTCAGGTAAATCCGATATCCATGTCACGGCCCTCCGTTCATGTGTCGGGGATGACAGGACTCGCTTTTCATTAGAGAATCGTCTTATTTTTCAATTGGGCGTTTTATGTCCTGAAGGTCTCAATGTTCAACATCATTTTGCATAAATTCTGGTAGCTTTTCTCTCTCTTTCATTCTTCTTTATTCATTGTTTTTTCGATCTATCTTCTTATGTTTTGGTTTTGGTTCGTTTCATATCCTTTTGTATCTCTAAAAATTGTCGCTATCTTATACGTCACTTCCTTCGAGATTTCTTGGAGAGAGTACAGCGATCTTGTGTATTCTTAGCATTTACAGTTCTAGCTAAGTGACTTGTTCCTAAGTTTTGTTCATTCTCTTTTTTTCATTTCGTTTATTATTTACTTTCTTGCTTCGGTATTTCTGTTAGGTTTTTCGATTTTCTTGTATTATCATTGTACTTTTTCCATCTGCTTGTATCGCTCATTTTGTATTGTTTCTTATCATCGTATGTTTTTGTAGTACCTATTACTATATGTAATTCTTGTCTTTGTCACCTGTTTGTGGCTGACGAAGGGTAAAACCCGAAACATCCCTTGTCTCATGTGAACTGTTATTTGTAATACTGATTCAATACCGTTTTATTAGTTTATAAACTTATATTCCTTACCAGTTTTACAGCAGCCCCTTAATTTATTTACTTATACTATACAACAATAAACATTAATGTCTTTTGATATTCTGAATGCACAAATACCAACATATTTGTGACACTAATTGCTGCAATGCAAACAAGGGAGTTAAGAACAAATGTGACATTCCCCACAATATAAAAACTACTCACTGGTGTGCATTTCATGAGGGGACTGAAGAATTTATCCAAAGTGTACAGGTACTTCACATTGTCCTTGGCCTCATTTGCAGCATCGGTGATGCAGGCATCCTGCAATCATGAAAAACATATGACATTCATGATACAAGACTTTCAATACACCTCTGCTGCTCATTATATTAAAGATATAAACTGTAACACCACTTTTGAATGGACCTCTTATGTACAGATTTCAGAAATAACAGATGAAATCTGTTGGTGCCGAAATGGTGGTCTGCAATAGGGAAATGTAAAATTAGCGCCTTTACAGCTCTTCTAACACAGACTAAGTTACTATTCTGAGTCCCCACTTTACAATCATGGCAAAACCAACTCATCATCTCCAAACAGGGTCAATATGACTAATTTTTAATATGTAAGAGTGCCAAGACAGGTTTGTCTCATTAATTATCTTTTATTTATATTCACTACAAGGTTAATTATATGTGTTAACCATGTGTATGCATTAGTGTTATTTATAGAGTACTATACAGTGTTACTGTTTTGGTGACTTTAGTATATATATATATATATATATATCACGGTTTTTTCACACTTGTACGCACTGCTGAGGATAGAGAGCAGTGTAGGACCCTGTCTGCTGATGCTTCCACCATGGCACCCCTATGACCCATGATGGGTTATGGGTTGAGATGATGATGATGATATATATAATATATATATATATATATATATATATATATATATATATATATATATATATATATATATATATATATATATATATATATATATATATATATATATATATATATATATATATATATATATATATATATATATATATGTTATTTGTTAAAGTTTGTTGAGCGGAAGACTTGGCATAAGTTTGTTAAAGACCTATGCTTTCTGGGAAACTGAAAGGGGATGATGATGATGATGATGATATAAACTGTATATATATATAATATATATATATATATATATATATATATATATATATATATATATATATATATATATATATATATATATATATATATATATATATATATATTTATATCATATATATATATATATATATTTATATATATATATATATATATATATATATATATATATATATATATTATATATATATATATATATATATATGATTATAATAAGACCATCCACTCTTCCTATTAGTCTTTTCATAAGAGGTTTTGCAGTACTTATTTTTAAAATGTATATACACACAAACACATAGATACACACACTATTGTGGCAATCACATTCTAAATGCACATAGTGATTATTTCTTATTCAAATCTGAAGTTTTCGCCATACTGGAATGTCTTAAATTGTAACTCATCATGTCAAGTTTGTTTGTGTACGTTGTGTGGGTTTCTCATTTTCATAAAGCTCATGATTTGATAAAGTGAATGAAGATATAAAGATGTCTGGTATGGACTATGTTTTTGTGTGTGTGTTTGCCTGAATGTCTACTCATGTCTTGTGTGCAGTACTGTAGATGTATATTGTGTGTGTGTTTGTATGTGTTTTTGTGATGTTAAATATTCAATAGAGTCTATGCAGCCTCATGTGGTTTCCAGGGGTCTTAGGAAATGAATAAGAACATAATCGCTGCCCTTCCTCCTGCTGTCTCACTATGACATATGTAAAAAGTAAAGGAACCCGTTACACGCCCATTGAGGCATATTGGGAATATGGTGTTAGGCCCATATTATCTTGACCGTCGGCACATGAGGGGTGATGTGGTCGGCATCACGCCGGCCGCCTTAACCTTCCCAGAGTTGCTCTGTACCCATTTGGGGCTGGGTTGACCCAGGAGCCGTTTGTGGCCTAAAAAATTCCCGCCTCATCTGGGGATCGAACCATAGACCACTGTGCTAGGAAGCCAGTGCACTAACCACTATGCTACCGCGGCTCCCTATGACATATGTGCTGACGACTAATGTAAGGTTGTGTACAGGGCTAGCAACCTCATCATGCAGACGTTGCCGACAGCATTAACCTTCCTGACTTGCTACTTATGATTGTGCATCACATCATTCTATTTTATTATTTTGTTATTTAATTTTCTGCATTTTTGTTAGTTTCTTTGTCCTATATTTTTTCTTGTTTTGTATTTTTACTTGTTTACTTCGTATTACTTTGTCTTCACATTAACTGTCTTCTTCCTTTTCACCATTCTGTGTAGCTCATCTTTTCTTTGCTGTTCATCTATGTTTTCTTTTTTTTTTTTATGCTCATCTATTTTTACTTTTTTCCACCTGTTTTTAGTGTCCTTTGTCGTTTCTCTCTTGTTTATCTATATTTCTCATGTTTATCTCCAGTTTGTAACTGTGACTGATAAAAGCTAGACCACAAAACATCCGGTTTTTCTTTCATTTCTAAAACTGATTCCATAATAATTTTGCAACCTTTTATTATTTATACATATTGTGGGTGTGCAAAAAGCTACAGAAATTCGTAAATAGGTGCTTGCATAGAATAGAGGGACTGAAATGATATGACAAGGTCAGCAATGTGGAAGACAAGAACCAGACAAGTGCCAGTGGAACAAGAGATGACAAGAAGACGCTGGCGATGGATAGGACACACATTAAGGAAACCTGTTGATAGCATTACAAGGCAGTCCTTGTTCTGACATTCCCATGGAAAGAGAGGCAGAGGTAGATAAAAAAACACATGGAGAAGAGAACTAGAGACAGAAGTGAAAATGATGAGGAAGATGTGAAAAGAACTTGAGCTGATGGCATGTGACTAGAGGACTTGTCATGTGACTAGAGGACTTGTCATGTGTTTGTTGAAGATCTATGGGGGAGCTAAAGGGTTCTGATTGATTGATGGATTCATCAATTGATTGATTGATTGTGGATGAGAGTATGTATCTGCAATTTTAAGCTAAAGTTTCAAATTTCAAATTCTTTCTAATTTTGTTTATTTCATCCAAAGTTCAGACATCTTAATCTGTGGTTCACTAACTCTTATACACTACTACCCAACTTCAACCAATAGTACCACACTATCACTGTCAAACAAAAATACCATTCAGCCAAGTTCTTCTGTCAAAATTTGCACGTGCATCAACAACAATATTCTCAGCATTACAAAATAAACTTCATTACAGTTTTAATATGAGGTCAATCAAAGAACATACCAGCTCTTTCCACTTCTTAAGGGTCTTTGACCTTGACACTTGTAGAACACCAACAACAGCCTTGACACGTGGACTTTTCATCTGCTCCAGCAGACTGCAAGAAAAATGACAGCTCTCATTCTAGTACCTGCAAGACTAATATCATCATCATCATTTTCCTGTTTGCTCCTTATAGAGCATGGGGCTACCATGGTCCCCTCGCAAAAATCCTGCAACAAGCATTCACAAGCGCTTGAAGTGGTAGTTTCTGTAGCTATTAGTTTTACGCTATGAGGTTGTCATCCTCGTGCACAAGCAATGAGCTGGCCTCAGAAAATAGTGGTCGAAAGGGACACTCACCTTTATGTACAGGTCTGTAAACCTTTATCTAAAATCTTCGGTGATAGTTTTGTTTCGGAAACTGGTTTTTTGGGGGTTTTCAGATGTTGCTCTAATCACGTTTCGAAAATTAGCCCAAATCATCCAAAATGCATTTAAAACATTGTCCGAAGTGGCCCAAAATTTCATAAATCTCCCCAGTTGTAAAATCAAAAGTAGGTCAAATAAACTTTTGATTTTCATAATGTTTTGGTTATTGGGTGTTGAGATAAATGGTTATAGATGTGTGTGTGTTCCTGTTTAATTTGCCTTGTTCCAGTGTGACATGACATGACAGAATGTCAGTCTCTAGAGATAGAAATGAAAGATATAAAGAAGTCATGTAAAGATCTTGAGTAGATGACATAGAAGGATATAGCACAAATTTTTTGACCTTCTGTGTTCTTTGGGCAGCTAGAGAATAATGATGGTAATGAAGTAAGTAATGACCTTTCTTATACAGATCTGCAGCATATTCAGTGTAGTTCTTGGTCCCATTATATAAGGAGGACCACTCTTAATTTGTGCCATAGGTAAAAGGATCCCGTTACACACCCATAGTGGCTTACTGGGAATATGGTATCAGGCCCATATTTTCTTGACCATTGGCACACTAGAGGTGATGTGGTCAGGATCATGCCAATTTGTGCCATATGGCCTGTTATATTGTAGTTGTTGATCCCATTATATAAGGAGGGCCACTCTTAATCGGTGCCATAGGGCCCCTTATATTGTAGTTGTCACACTAAAACATTAAGTACATTTGGAGAGATGGATTCTGCAGCAATTTGTTTGACATGATGAGGTTTCCAGCCTGAAGCACATCTTTTACAGCATGCCTGAGGGAGCAGTCTACTATTCTGTATTTGTCTCCTCAGAGGACCCCCCCAAGAACAACACAAGATGAAAGCTGATAATGATGAACACAATTTTCATGCGAACATCTGATGATGGTTACAACTTTACACACATAATGAAGGTCATAATTTATCTACTGAAAGTTAATCTGCTTTGCTTGTTGAAACATGCTAAAGACACAGAAACAGGCTAACACTAAATGACTTCAGCTGATGTCTGACATGAGTTGTGCAAATTTTGTCACTATCAATGTTTATAGACGTAAGTGCTAGGGTGAGGGGGCCATGGTGCTGAAATATTGGGTTTGTCTATTTATGTATCTTTTAAACTAGCAATTTTTAGGAGTATGCCTTTTTCCACTCTCATAACTTCAAAATGTCAGTATTATTACTTATGAAAAATGACATTTAAGTGAACAAAAGGAGACAACAGACAGTGCTAGGTTTACTTGTTGAATTTGGCCATCCTACTCTTCCAGTAAGCCAGCTCAGCTGTTGGTCCACTGTCATCTGCCTCACGTCTCATCTGCTCACTCTCCACCAACACCTGCTCAATCTGTCTGGACCACAAAGTCAATAGTTCCTCCAGTTTCTCTAAATATTCACTGTTACTGGCTGGAAGCAGGAGAAAATATGATGTAGTGTTGAGTGTTACTATTTGGAAACATGAGAAATTAACATCAAATTCTGAGAGTTACTGGCTAGAAGTTGGACAAAACATGATGTGGTGTTGAGTGTTGCTGGCTTGAAACATGAGAAAATAACATCCAATTTTGAGTGTTACTAGCTGGAAACATGAGAAAATAACATCACATTTTGAGTGTTACTGGCTAGAAATTGGACAAAATATGATGTAGTCTTCAGTGTTACTGGCTAGAAATCTGACAAAACATGATGTAGTGTTGAGTGTTACTGGCTGGAAACGTGAGAAAATAACATCAAATTTTGAGTGTTACTGGCTAGTAATCTAAAAAACATGATGTAGTGTTCAGTGTTACTAGTTGGAAACATGAGAAAATAACATCAAATTTTGAATGTTACTGGCTAGAAATCTGACAAAACATGATGGTAGAGGGGAGCCGCACTGGTGTAATGGTTACCACACTGCACTGGCGATCGGGTGATCCAAGTTCAAGCCCTGGCGAAGACATTTGAAGGAGTGTCATTGACCAGACTTGGACTGGAATAATTCAAGCCCTGGCGAGGACATTTGAAGAAGTGTCGTCGACCAGGGACTGGAATAACCTGAACGGCTCCTGAGCTGACCCAGCTCTAATGGGTACCTCCGAAATCTGTGAGTATCTGCCTGAATGGCGAGAGGACACCTGTCATTGTACACGGAAAAAAAGGATACTCACGTAAAATCAGTCTCAGGTTAGACATATTAACCGGAGATTTCACCTCGAGTAATAGTGGGCGTACGATTAAAAAAATAAATAAAAAAAAATTTAAAAAAATGATGGTAGTGTTGACAGTTACTGGCTGGAAACAGGAAAAATATGATTAAGTGTGTTGAGTGTTACTAACTGGCAACAGGACAAAATATGATAAAAGTTAAGTTCTACTGGCTGGAAAGGGACAGAATAATCTAGTTTGATATGTTACTGGCTGGAAATGGCTGCATCACATTTACTGAGAGTTTTTATTTACACCTTTTCATCAACTTGAAAAACTTCACTCTATTGCGAACGCAAATAAGAAGAGTTATCTACCCATGTCCAGGTAGTCTGCAGGACTCTTGATGTGGTCTATGATGTTCCCATGTCCATTTTCTTGCAGAGTGATTTGACCTTCCATGTTCTTGAGGGCCGACATGAGACTACTGATGAACTTTTCCAGAAGTTCTAGAAATTCTTCAACTTGTACACTGTTGCCACTCTCCTTAGATAAATTTCCCCACTGCTAACATACAAAAAGAAAAACAGACTTAGAAGAATACTTCTATTTCAAACTTTATCTATCTCTTTTTTTGAAAAGTTGTATGTAATGTGCTCATGTAATGATTCTTAAATTTAGTCTATGAGAATGACAAATAAAAACATTATGCTTGAAAGCTGTTAACTTGGCAATAAAAAATACTTGAAAATTAAAGGCTTGTCAATCATAAAATCACAGTAAAATGATTTGGGTATTTTATTTGCTAAATTCCCTAAAACGTATCATTCATCCTGTAGATAATGGCATCATATAACGTAAAATCTCGCGTATAATACGCACAATTTTTATTCATTTTTGCCCGCTAAAACTCGGGTACGTATTATACGCGAGTACTAAAAAATACGTCATTTTCTATATCGAAAGTAACCTACATTGGATAGTCTGTCAAGTTTTTGTCACAATTTGACAGTGAAAATGGCACAAAATTGAATGTGCCATGTGTTTTCTTATGTGTCAGACATTGTTGCAAAACGCATTTCGCACTCTTGGTCTTCAACCTGTTTTTATATTAAGCTTGGTTGTGAAGTTTGTCATTTTATTATTTTGAGCCCTAAATATGTATTCGAGAAAATGTTATACTGCAGCAGAAAAGCTCTTAGTGGTAAAATATGCAGAATATAACGGCAATCGGCAGCAAGTCCACATTTTTCCATTAACGAGTGCAACATTCGATTATGGCGAAAAAAACAAAGAGGCGCTGCAAGTGTTGCCTAGTAAGAAAAAGGCAAATCGTGGGTCACCACCAGATCTTCCAGACCTAGAAAAAACATTATTGGAGTGGGTAATGGATAGAAGGCAACAAGGCATCGGTGTTTCATGCATTGAAATCCGACTTAAAGCTCTGGAACTTAAAAAATCTCATACAGACACAACAGCATTTAAAGTGTCATATGGGTAAGCAGTTTGTTTTATTAAGCGACATGGTCTTTCAGTTCGTCGAAGAACTACTATCGCATAGCATCTTCCAGATGACCATGAAAAAAAGCTTCTGGAGTTCCAAAAGTTCATAATCAAATTGAGAAAAGAACACATCTATGACCTTGCACAGATTGGAAACGCAGATCAAACGCCTCTGACTTTCAATATGCCCTACGACAGGACCGTAGACATGAAAGGCATAAAAACTGTGTCTATACATACAACTGGACACGAGAAGTCTCACTTCACCGTTATGTCAGTGTGTACTGCAGATGGAGGAAAGTTGCCGCCTTTCATAATTTTTAAGAGAAAGACTACCAAAAGGAGTACTATTCCCGAAAGGTGTACACATCCGTGTTCATGCTAAAGGATGGATGGATGAAGCACTAACCACTGACTGGTTAAAATGTGTTTGGGCAACACGTCCAGGTGGTCTCTGAAAACAATCTTCGTTTCGGTGTCATTGGATGCCTTCTATCCAGAAGGAAATGAAGAAAATCAAATCTGATCTGGTTATAATTCCAGGCGGCATGACCCGTCTGTTACAGCCTTTAGATGTCGCTGTTAATAAGCCGATGAAAGATGCTATCCGTAGTAAATGGAATGCATGGTTAAGCAACGGTAATCACACATATACTGCTGGTGGCCGTATGCATCAACCGACTCTCACAGATGTCGCAGAGTGGGTACTTGCTGCTTGGAAAGAATTAGATAAGACTATAATTCAACAAGGCTTCCTCAAATGTTGTATTTCGAAATTATACACGAGTGCGTATTATATGCAAGATTTTACGGTAGATGGATTGGGTTTGAATCTTCACAATGCCTAATACGTGCCTGTATTTTTTCTGCCAAGAATGTATACTTTTCTTATCATTTAATATATTATGAAGTTAAAGTCAAATAAATGAAAAACTGTTATAAGAAAAACTTTCAAGATCAAAATGTGAAATAACTTGAGATCCACTGCAAAGAACATTAATGTCTAGACCTACCTCCAGTGACTTCAGAGCTGGTAGAATAATCTTGGATAAGTGTTTCTCAAAACTTGCCAGGATCTTTCCTCCTGTGCAGTCCATGGTGCCAAAGTTGACTTCCTGGGCAATGTTGGCAGGAGTGATCTGCTTGGATGTTGTTCTCAAGAAGAACAGGCAGATTCCGTACAGCCCCTATGGAGGATAACAAAAAATAATCTGCTAGATTCAGGTCAATAAAAGATACAGTTGAGTAACACTAATACATGGAAGAACACATGGAGAAGAGAAATGGGGACAGATATGAAAGCAATGTGGTAGACATGGAAAGAACTGGAGCTGATGGCACAGGACAGGAAGAGCTGGCATGAGTTTGTTGAAGGCTTTAGCTCCTTGGGGAGCTGATGGGTGATGATGAAGTTAAAATTACTGGGTAGCCTGTAACTATCAATTAACATTGGATGGAAAGGATCCCGTTACACGCCCATTGAGGCAAAATGGGAATATGGTATTAGGCCCATATTTTCTTGACCATCGGCACACTAGGGGTGATGTGGTCAGCATCACGCCGACCGCCTTAACCTTCCCAGAGTTGCTCTGGTACCCAATTCATGAGGCTGGATCGACCCCGGAGCCGTTTGCAGTCTAAAAATCCCACCTCAACTGGGGATCGAACCATGACCACCAGCTAGGAAACCAGTGCACTAACCACTGTGCTACCGCGGCTTCAAATTAACATTGCTTGTCACTATATGTTCTCTAGTATTTCACCAGAAAAACCTAAGTCAAAGTGGTTTTCTGATGTGACAAAAATACTGATCATTCATTTATTTTCCAGCATCGAGTGGCTGCGTGGTTACACCACTTGCTTCTCAAGGCAAAGTTATAGCATTCGAAACTAGTTAGAAGCACGCTCCAGTCTACACAGCTGTAAATTGTGACCTGACTCTGCTCTTGAGTTAGGGGAGACAACAGCAGTGAGGAACGGAACTAGTCACCCTACCTCATTAAAACGAGACCAGAAATAGTGAAGTATCTAACACTTTACTCCACTACGGCAGTATCTGCTATTGGTCTACCTTCAACTTTTTAATTATTTCCCCTTTTAGGAAGAAGTTAGTTTGAAATAACCTTTGATAACAGAACATTCAGATAAAAGTTACTGCCCTTTGTTTTCTGATGTGGGTGAAACATAACTGAAATTATAATAATATTTTCATATCAATGGTTCATATGTGCCAGGGAAGTTATAATATGTTACCTCTGCATCTCCTGGAGTGATGAATAGCTTTTTCTTGTCTTTCTGAAATGTGTGAAGACAGCTGAATAAGTACACAAGTAATTTTTTTGTTACTATGTCTGTAAGCCAAAAAGAAAAACGTTGTATGAACATTATGACAATGTGTTTGGTAGAAGGTTTCGATGACAGATTATGTATATTGATTTACTGATTACTGGAACCATTTTATTTGTTGGTGTTTAATCACTGGATAAACAGACTGAAAGAAAACTGGATGTGGCAGAAATGTGGTACCTAAGAAGGATGCAAAAAGAAGCATACAACACAAAATAAAATCTGCAGGGCATAATTTAAACATGTGTTAGTTGGTTTTTTTATGTGATGCAAATGTTGATGTGTAGTTGGCCAGGTACGCGTGTCGATGTCACCTGAACAGTGTACTGGTGCGGTGAAGATCTGGGTCACTCACGCTGACAGCATACATGGTCCTTGTACGATGATGATGATGATGAGACATGGGTGTGTAGTCGCGAATGCGTTTAGGCTCATATATAGTTACACAATACACCCAGTCACACTCGTACTGAAGCCAATGATGGTTGAAACTACTGGTGACAGTTCATACATTTATTCACAGCACTAACAGTAGTATCACACAGGAACAGTCAATGTAAACAGGTTCATGTACATCATGTTAATTGAAATCGCTTGGTACATATCAGGCCTTCTAAGGCTGGTAAACATTCACATATGTGGGCATGGTCAATAGTGGTATGTCCTTTAATGTACAGTTCATATGGCCGCTTTGGTATCCCTGACTGAACGCGTCAGATACCTGAATAACTCCGTCATACAAAAGACGAGCCCTTAACTCATGTAATCCTATTACCAGGGCCGTCGTTCAACTTGGCATAACACGCCAGTTACATCTTTTCATGCGGTAGAATAATGGCCATTACACAGACCTCGATATGACGTCAGCTGTGTATTCTTCATTAAGCAGGTTGCATAAACCCTGCTATAATGTTTGTATAAGTATACCGCCAACCTGCGGTTTCCACTATATATAACTTCGTCACTGGACTTCTGATCATATGAAGACGAATAGTCTTAAATAACTACCTTGAGCACAAAATATAAGTTCTGCATTACAGGAACTGTGAGCTGTTCTCACAGGCTAGGTAAGCCTTTAACAAATTCTGCAACCAAACGCGTAGTAATGATAAAGTCGGTGTTACCTTGAAACGAATCCTCAGAACACAAGAAATAACACTGTCGTCATTCCTGACGTACAGTAAATCACTGGGGAAAACTGACAACGCAGTCACTTCGAAGATTTTCCTTCCACAGGAAACAACGGACATTCACGTCCTACAGAAGCCAGTTCGCATCTCTCCCTCACAGAAGTCTAATTTTGCCCTCTCCAACTGCACATGGCACATAGCCCAGAACTGTTTACCTTTGACCCTAAAGGTCAAACACAATGAATGAACCAAAAAGGGAGATAACCCCTAATCAACCTGACACAGCAAAGTTAAGACATAGTTCCCTAACCTTGACCAGGGTGAAAAACATACAACCAATAAATCGACGTTTGAAACTCCGTCAAAGATGACAGCAACAACATGTTTCAACATAAACTCTGCATGAGTAATACGTAGAGTAATGCATCAAAATAGAAATAAAACAAAAACTGAAGCAGACAAAAAAGTGTACTGGTACTAAAATATAAATGTCATTAATTAACATGTCTACATAAAAACAATACCTAATTTTTAAAATACTTCAGGGACCGCAAGATGCAGCAATAGTGAAAGCAGTCAGCGACCCATAGCTTGACTGCTTGCATCAGGACCAGCGAACCAGAGCTGGTCAAGACCGCACTCCACCTCCACGTGGTGGTCCTGGAAACAGTCTGCAGCAGTGCAGTCTGGCTGAGCGGGTGCGGATCGAAATGGGAAGGCAAACCCGGTCCCTAAAAAATGCCGTGCAGAAGTCGGATGTGTCGACCGAAAGGTGCAAATATCACAGCTTAGGCACAAACAGACACAACGCAACCACCGTCCTTTTCAGGGCAAACGAGGAAGAAGAAGAAGAAAATACTTCACATTTCACTATAAATACTAACATTACATCTCTTGAGTATTTCACTTACACTGTTAGTTCCATGAATTTGAAGACTGAATAGTATTAACAGAATCATATTTTGTACGTAAAAAACATTTTTTTTTAAACCAACAAAAAAGCAGAACTTACAACATCCTGATAAAAGAACATGATTGTGCGAGATCCATCAGTCATGAAAAATTCATCTATCATGTTGAACTGTACAAGATAAATAGAGAACATGAAAACAAGTGAGTTTATAAAATAGTTTGACTACACACAAAAACACATATTATCTTGAATTAACTACACTATATATCCTAATTATAACCCATCAAGGGTTGAAAGAGATGTTTTTACTTTTAAAAAAAATGACAAAATGGTCATAAGATAATTGAGAAGATGCACACACATTAAATTGGCAAATCATGCAATGATACATGCAGATCTGGGAGCAATTGTTCAAAAATATACATAAACTGTTCTACACAAGAATTTATCTCGCTATCATCACACAATAGAATCACACTTTATCATCACACAATAGAATCACACTTTATCATCACACAATAGAATCACACTTTATCATCACACAATAGAATCACACTTTATCATCACACAATAGAATCACACTTTATCATCACACAATAGAATCACACTTTATCATCACACAATAGAATCACACTTTATCATCACACAATAGAATCACACTTTATCATCACACAATAGAATCACACTGTATCATCACACAAAAGAATCACACTGTATCATCACACAATATAATCACACTTTATCATCACACAATGGAATCACATTTTATCATCACACAATAGAATCACACTTTATCATCACACAATAGAATCACACTTTATCATCACACAACAGAATCACACTTTATCATCACACAATAGAATCACACAATAGAATCACACAATAGAATCCCACTTTATCATCACACAATAGAATCACACTATAGAATCACACTTTATCATCACACAATAGAATCACACTTTATCATCACACAATAGAATCACACAATAGAATCACACAATAGAATCACACTTTATCATCACACAATAGAATCACACAATAGAATCACACAATAGAATCACACAATAGAATCACACTTTATCATCACACAATAGAATCACACAATAGAATCACACTTTATCATCACACAATAGAATCACACAATAGAATCACACAATAGAATCACACAATAGAATCACACTTTATCATCACACAATAGAATCACACAATAGAATCACACAATAGAATCACACTTTATCATCACACAATAGAATCACACAATAGAATCACACTTTATCATCACACAATAGAATCACACAATAGAATCGCACAATAGAATCACACAATAGAATCACACTTTATCATCACACAATAGAATCACACAACAGAATCCCACAATAGAATCACACAACAGAATCACACTTTATCATCACACAATAGAATCACACAATAGAATCACACAATAGAATCACACTTTATCATCACACAATAGAATCACACATTAGAATCACACTTTATCATCACACAATAGAATCACACAATAGAATCACACAATAGAATCACACTTTATCATCACACAATAGAATCACACAACAGAATCACACTTTATCATCACACAATAGAATCACACAATAGAATCACACTTTATCATCACACAATAGAATCCCACAATATAATCACACAATAGAATCACACTTTATCATCACACAATAGAATCACACTTTATCATCACACAATAGAATCACACTTTATCATCACACAATAGAATCACACAATAGAATCACACAATAGAATCACACTTTATCATCACACAATAGAATCACACAATAGAATCACACAATAGAATCACATAATAGAATCACACTTTATCATCACACAATAGAATCACACAATAGAATCACACTTTATCATCACACAATAGAATCACACAATAGAATCACACTTTATCATCACACAATAGAATCACACTTTATCATCACACAATAGAATCACACAATAGAATCAAACTTTATCATCACACAATAGAATCACACAATAGAATCACACAATAGAATCACACAATAGAATCACACAATAGAATCACACAATAGAATCACACTTTATCATCACACTTTATCATCACACAATAGAATCACACAATAGAATCACACTTTATCATCACACAATAGAATCACACAATAGAATCACACTTTATCATCACACAATAGAATCACACAATAGAATCACACAATAGAATCACACTTTATCATCACACAATAGAATCACACTTTATCATCACACAATAGAATCACACAACAGAATCACACTTTATCATCACACAATAGAATCACACAATAGAAGCTTACACACAAACACATCCTCATCATCATTTTTCTTTACTCTCCTTACAGAGCACAGAGCCACCACTGCAGCTGGTCCCCTTGCAGGTAAGCCTGCACCAGCAGAAGTGATGTCTGTGACAATTTGTTTTACGTGAGTTGTCAGCCCCATACACAACCACATATTAGTTGCCACGTATGACAAGCCTGAGGGTGCACTTGTCCTATTCATTATTTGTTATAATATTTGCTGAGGGAGACTGTGCACCTTTGGGTTTGCCCAGAGTGCAATGACGTCAATTCTGATTAACATTAACATTATTCTATTTTCTGGATCATCATAACTGTCTCCTTACAGAGGACAGAGCCACACCACTGCATTTTTTTTTACTTAACGTGAGTTGTCTCTTCAGGGACCCCAGGAACTAAAGAAAGGGGAAATGTAAGACATTGGTATTTAGAGTCTGAGCACAATTTGTTATGATAGTCATATTTGCTGAGGAAAACTAGAGTCAGACTGTGCACCTTTGGGTTTGCCCAGAGTGCAATGACGTCAATTCTGATTAACATTAACATTATTCTTTTTTTGTCTCTTCAGGGACCCCCAGGAACAGCACAAGGCTTACATAAAACAACTATACACAACAACAACAACAAAATGTAGAACAACAAACAGCTAGTCAGAAATAGAACAGCAAAGAGATAGACACGTAACACACATTCACAGAAAATGGGTAGCCTTTATTATTATACAAAAATAAAATGACATACCAAAGAGCTGACAACAGCTCATAAAATTGCTGATCTTATGATATAAGAACAACTACAGACAAACAACAGGCTGACACAGCTGCTAGAATAGCAGAACACAAATGCACAGACCATATAATCATTTAAGAAGCAATCATAAAATTCATATATACTGTTCATGTCAAGCTCTCCCACCTTGTGCCATCCACTCAAGTTCTTCCCATGTCATCTTTATCCGTTTTAAATCTATCTCCAACATCCTTGTCATGGACAGATGTGGCTATGGTGACCACGCCCTGCATGCTGTGTTGATGTCCAGGAATATCAAACCACACCTTCTGTTTCTCCACATAAAATACCAACATAATAGCCTCATCTATCTCCAAATGGTTTAATATTAAGGTACATGTGTATGAGCTTGGCATTCATTTATTTGGTAGTGGAAAAATAACAGAATACAGACCCACAATTCCAGGTCAATAATTACTTTAAAACTTCCAGTTACATACAATGACTGTTTATATCACCTTCTCCTATCCACTTCCTTCCTGTCCAACATGCACTGAAGGCACTCTTCAAATCCCAGTGACATCACAGGCACAAAAGTTACACACTATTTTCACACCTATAGCACGTTTCACTAGCTTTGCCCAACTTCAAAATGCTATATCTCAGCGAATATATAACGCATATAAGTGAAATTTTGTGTGTAAATTTGAAATGGTATAGACCCTATGAATTAAATTTTTCATTAAAATGCGGCCATTGGTTTCAATTTTTGTTTCTTTGCGATATAATATAAAATCCTACTTGCCAGCACACATCACACACACACATATTGAAATGTCTACAGTAAATTATACGACCTCATTTGCACATTTTTGGTTTATCAAGAAATTGGCATGATTTTTGCCTGAAATTGCGTGAAATTGCACTTCTTGAACATAAAACAGTTTATTTCCGGTTTTACGCACACATTGTCAATCAGTGGCGTGTCTACAAAAAGTATTGTGTGGCTAAGTAGGAAAAATGAGTCTGCGAGTACATGTTATGACATTACAGCAAATCACAAATAGGATTTTAAAGTATTTCTGCAATGAAGCTACTCGAGGAAAACTATATCATTCTATTTCAAACCCATAAAAGAGAACTATTCATGCCTTGGGGATAAGCAAACGATCATTGCACCGCTGGATAGCGACATCTGAAATTTGTAATTCCAGTGTTTTACACACGAAAAATAGGCCAAGAGTGGTGAATAATTTTGACAGAGAATTGATCCGCAGAGAAATTTGCAATATGTTTCACAATAATGAGGCAGTGACTTTAAGGAAACTGAAAATTTGGTTAAGAAAGAATAATGACATTGAAATTTCCAAATCTACGCTATGGAGGACTATTAGGAGTTTGGGATTCAATTTTAGAAAATATGTTGGTGGTAGAAACCTTATTTGTGAGAAACCTCATATAGTTGCAATGAGAAGCAAATATTTACGTGGGGTCAGAAAAATGAGAAGAGATTGTTATGATTTTGTGTATTTAGATGAAATTTGGATCAATGTACACCACAGTAATGAACGAGAATGGCAATCATCTGATGGGACAACTAAGAGACTAGTACCAAGCAGCAAAGGACAGCGCCTAATAATTGCACATGCAGAAAGCAGCCATCATGGGTTTCTAAATAATACTGAACTCACATTTGTTTCAAAATCTACAGAGAATAGGGATTATCATACAGAGATGAATGGCAAGATATTTCAAGATTGGATTGTGAATCATGTACTTCCTTCCTTGGATAGACCGTCGTGTTTGATAATGGACAATGCTTCATATCACAACGTTGTGGCAAGAGAAGATAAAGTTCCTAATTCATCAAGTACTAAAGATGTAATAAAGATTTGGCCGACCAAAAACAACATTCCATTCTACGAAATGTCCCTGAAGCCTGAATTACTTGGAATTGTAAAAAAGATACAGCATACAAAGATATTTCACATAGACAAGGCAATCCATGAACATGGTCACAGATGTTTAAGACTGCCTCCTTACCATTCTCACTTAAACCCAATAGAACTAGTATAGGCTAAAATTAAGGAACAGGTAGCAACAGAAAATAGAACGTTCAAATTAAAAGATGTTGAAATACTTATAAAAGCCGCCATGTCCAATACAGCCAGGGATTACTGAAAGAAATGTGAGAACCATGTGTTACAAGAGGAAGAGGAATATTAGAAGAATGATGGTTTGTCCTTCATTCAGCCGAGATTTTTTTTTTTTTTTTCGTACGCCCGCTAATACTCGAGGCGAAATCTCAGGTTATTATTTTATGTCTAACCTGACATTGATTTTACGTGAGTATCCCTTTTTCTTGTACAGAGACAGGTGTCCCTCGCCATTCAGGCAAATACTCTCCGATTTCGGAGGTAGCAGCCGAGATTGATTATCAATTTCTCAGAGACATCTGATTATGATTCGGATGAAGTTTAATTTCTTTAAAGATGACTTTACCGTTATTTACAAGCACATTAGAGGAGCAACGTTCCATTATGATATTTATGAACCGCAAAGAGGTGATACCTATTGAAATAATTAGATCAAGGAAGGACCAGTTTGGTAGCGCATTAAATGTCAATGGCAAACAATGTCACGAGTATCTCGCATGCAGATCATTTAAGAAATCAGCTTCAACAGGTATTCATGTGCAAACGTGATGGCCACATTATTGTAATAGTAGACACACCTATGCCTAATCAATTCACAGAATCTGTGCATGAAGTGGTAAAATTTCTTTTCTCCATACACAATAATTAGTATGCCGACAAAGATCAAAGGATTTCATCCGTTTATGGGAACTGGACAAGATGCACAGATATAAAGTATATATTTGTTGGGTCTAACCCAATATAACATCGTATGCAAAAAATGGCATTAATACGTTTGACGGTTAATCAGATAATTACATTTGTTTGAGGGCAAAGCTAGTGAAACGTGCTATAATTACTTATACTATCACTTCACATTCGCTCACAAGCTAGCTGCAACAATCACACCAGTCCCTTCACATCCCATCCAACTCTCCCTCATCTGCAAACACCACATCAATGAAGCTCCCTGTGATCCACAGGTGTTATAAACTCATCAATCATCCAAAACAGCATAAAACATTCTTGACATCACTCCTCACTTAGTTCTTACATTTCTGTCTATTTCTTTTCTCCCACCTTGTGCCATCCATTCAAGTTCTTCCTGTGTCTCCTTTTTCCTTTATAAACCTGTCTCCATCCCCCTTCTCTGTAGGGTTCCCTCTGTTTATTTTACTCTCATGATTTCATATGAAGGACAGTTCTGTAATGCTATTGGCTAGTTTCCTCAGTGTGTGTCCTATCCAATGTTAATGCCCTCGTTTGTTCCCTTGGTATCTGTCTGGTTTATTCCATCAGTTTAACACAGGTGATACACTCAACCATTTGAATCCTTCTATTCTAAGCAAGCACCTATTTAAGAAGGCCTATAACTTCTTAGTGTTCACTACCACTGTTCTCCATGTATCACAGCCATAAAACAGAGTTGTCCTGACATTAGACTTCAAAATCATTTGTTTATTTATCTCTTTTTCTTTTGATTTCCATTTATTTTCCAATGCAGTGAGTCTCTCTTGTTATTTGGATGTCAATTTTTGCTCCTCCAAACTGGTCTGTGTAGCTTTCAAGATATGTGAATGAGTTGTATGGGGTGTTTCTCAAGTTATAAATTGGCTGTCATTTGCTGCATTTATTCTCATAATCCATGTCTTCTTATAGTCATACAACATACTACTTTTTCATAATCAGAGGATAAATATAATTGCGTAGAAGATAGTACTGATCTTTACAGGATGAACTAAGAAACACATACAGACTGAGATTGTACTGATCTTTAAAGGATGAACTGAAAAACACATACAGAGATTGTATTATCTTTACAGCATGAATTGAGAAACACATACAGACAGAGATTGTATTGATCTTTACAGGATGAACTGAGAAACACATACAGATATTGTACTGATCTTTACAGGATGAACTGAGAAACACATACAGAGATTGTATTGATCTTTACAGGATGAACTGAGAAACACATACAAGCAGAGATTGTACTGATCTTTACAGGATGAACTGAGAAACACATACAGAGATTGTATTGATCTTTACAGGATGAACTGAGAAACACATACAGACTGAGATTGTACTGATCTTTACAGGATGAACTGAGAAACACATACAGACTGAGATTGTACTGATCTTTACAGGATGAACTGAGAAACACATACAGACAGAGATTGTATTGATCTTTAAAGGATGAAATGAGAAACACATATAGACAGAGACTGTACTGATCATTATAGGATGAAGTGAGAAACACATACAGAGATTGTACCGATCTTTACAGGATGAACTGAGAAACATATACAGGCTAAGATTGTATTGATCTTTACAGGATGAACTGAGAAACACATTCAGAGATTCTACTGATCTTTACAGGATGAACTGAGAAACACATATAGACTAAGATTGTACTGATCTTTACAGGATGAACTGAGAAACATATACAAACTTAGATTGTACTGATCTTTACAGGATGAACTGAGAAACACATACAGACAGAGATTGTACTGATCTTTACAGGATGAACTGAGAAGCACATACAGACTGAGATTGTACTGATCTTTGCAGGATGAATTGGGAAACACATTCAGAGATTCTACTGATCTTTACAGGATGAAATGAGAAACACATACAGACAGAGATTGTACTGATCTTTACAGGATGAACCGAGAAACACATACAGACAGAGATTGTACTGATCTTTATAGGATGAACTGAGAAGCACATACAGACTGAGATTGTACTGATCTTTACAGGATGAACTGAGAA
>JAMPIV010009830.1:0-55000 GCA_024509875.1 Oreohelix idahoensis | reverse complement strand
CGCCAGGTATATTGGCTTTTAATCGCCATTGATCACGCCAACAAACAAACAAGCAATCGATCCATTAGACCCCAGACTTGTCTGAAGGTTGGGCATTCAATCAGACAAAGCAAAATAAGAAGTCGCGAGGCAATATTCAATGAAGTCGGTCTTTGGAGCTGAGAGATTGTGAAAAGAACCGGCAAACAAATTATTGGCTATTCTGTCACAGGCAGTACGTGCGTACAACGCCGGGTCTAGACAAAGCTTTACCTGTTGCAGGATCTGTGTAACAGTGCTCTATTGTTTTCAGCGAAAAGTGCCCGGTATTGCTGCTACAGTGACAGTTTCACAAACTTGAAGTGCATGCTCCACGACAGAGCTGATACACATGCTTATAATAATTATGCTACAATAATCACTTATTCATTGCCTCTCAGTTCCCCAGGGAGCACAGGCCTTCAACAAACACATGCAAAGTTCTTTTGTCAGGTGCCATCAGCTCAAGGTCTTTCCATGCCGTATTCGTGCCTTTCATTTCTCTCTGCAGTTCTCTTCTCCATGTATTCTTCAGTATCCCTATACCTCTCTTACCCTGGGAATCCCAGAACAAAGACTACCTTGTAATGTTATCAATAAGTTTCCCCCAGTGTGTGTCCTATCCATCGCCATCGACTTCTTCGCATCTCTTGTTCCACTGGCAACTATCTGATTCTTGTCACCAGCTTCACATTGGTGATATTGTCGCAATATTGTAAGCCATCTATTCTACACAAGCACCTATTTATCAAAGTCTGGAACTTCTTGGTTTCTGTTTTTGTAGTTCCCAGTGTTGCAATATGACAGTGATTTTTGTAGAGTGTTCTCTCTGATAACGGTTTTTTGTTTTTGTTTTTTTTTTTGCAGTATCTTGATGATGGTCAGGTATCATATAAAGTGCATGCCGCTGATTCCGGACGAGGTAGTTCCACTGGCCTCTGTGTTACCAGAGCCAGAAAGGTAAACACAGAATAGTAACACTGTAACTTAGCAAGCGTGTCACAAAATGTGACTAAGTGAGTGCTGGGAATGGGGCTAGCTACCCTATGTGATAGAAAATTACAACCAAAAAAATTCAGCAGGTATGGACAAGTCAAGCAAAGTGAATACTTGAAATTCTATTCGGTCATCCAAAACAGAAGATCCTCCACTAAGAAGGCTCATGACGCTGCGCAGACAAGGCTGAAAGGAGTCTAGAATACCGAGTCACCTTTTTATTTCTATAAAAATCTTCCAATCTGACAGCAATACAATGTCGTCCGTGTTTTAGAATCTGCAGGGTAAGATAGGACGACGGAGACAAACAAAAAAACATAAGGGTAATGGAGACAGACATGAAAGGAATACAGAAGACACTGAAAAACTTGAGAGGACTTGGCATAAATATGTTGATGGCATAGCCTTCTTGGAGAGCTGAAGGCTTATAATAACGATAATGATGATGATGAAGGTTCCTATGGAGCCACCGTGAATGCCGTTCTCTTTGCTATGGAAGTTGTTTTGATCTATTGCTCTACAGCGGTGCTTCTTAACCAGGGGTACATTCCCCCCCCCCCCCCCGGGGGGGTGCGAGACCTACCTTCAGGGTGTGCGAGATATACCAGATCTTTTATAAGGCGATTCATCATTAACTATATATAATAAACAGAACTCGAATTCAATACCGAATCTTAGTCACATTTTGCAAATAACATTTTCCCAAAACATACTTGTATCTTTTTTTCTTATTTTTGACATATTTTGTGAGCTAAAAGATAATGGTGTGCGAGCTTCTTAAGACGCTGTAAAGGGGTGCGATGCTTCTGTAAAGGGGTGTGAGGCTTCTTAAGATGCTGTAAAGGGGTGCTGGACCTCTAACAGGTTAAGAAACACTGCTCTACAGGGACAATACGTCAGCGTGTGCCTTGATTTCTGTATTGTAATCTCCACTAGCCTTGACTAAAAGATCTACCCTCCATGGCAATGGTAGGGGGGAGAGGTTACGGTGCCTCCATCTCGCTGGATGCTATGTTACAAAACTTCATACGTGTTTTACAAGGATAGTTGCTCCCCTGAACTAACCAATCTATGCCGTCTATTTGAAATGACTGTCTGGAGTAACACTACACATCAACCACAAAGTTCGCAACACTTAATTGTAACTGACGTGGGATCACAAACAAACGAAGTCGACACATTAAAAAAAAAGGAAAGTGCAACTGGATTGTGCGCGTTAGAAAAAAAATATTCACACGAATTGAAATCAAGATACCCCAGAAGATGAATGATTGATATTCTTGTCATTGACAAAGTTGTACTGTTTTACTTCCACTGATGACACAAATCAAGAACACGACAGTACCTGACAGGTATGCCATAAGAGGCCATGTACATGCAGCAAGTAATCCCATCTGTATAAACCGTTACTGCAAGAGCTAATAATGTGATATGTTTGTATAGAATGTTTGCTTCGTTTTGGCAACGCGCGTCCCGTTCAACCCAGACACAGAGTTCGTCGGTTATATTAGGGCCAGTTGCGGCTTTCTTTAATGAGCTGTTGAGCTGCAGCACCCCCTGTAAAAAAAAGGACTGCATACTGTCTCTACTACATTATAATACATAATCCGGACAGACCAAAAAATACAAAAAATTGAGGTTACACCGGAAGGGTTAAATACGAGTACCAAAAAAAAAAAAAAAAAAAAATTATCCAACACCGTATTGTAAGTGCTGCAAACGATGACAGTTCAAGTGACTTTGACCTCTTATAAGCGAATGCTTGTCATACACAGCAAAGAGGCCAGCTGCGATTGGGTTGAATTCATTTACTTGTGCTGCAACGGGACACAGCTCAAGTGTAATGAACTCTAATTAAAGGGAAGTTACAATGAAAATTTTAAACACGAGAAATAGCAGCATACATGTCGGTTTAACCTGGTTTGAGACTCGGGAAGCTGCTTCGACTGACAAGGATTACTCCTAGTTGCAGTAAACTTTTAAAATAACTTTTCAGAACTTCTTGACAGATTTTAGATGAGATAAGACACTAATCATTTGTGTCTGGGTTGATATTTTACATGGTGGTCACAATTTGTGAGTGTTATGTATAGTATTTTAAATGAATGAACAGTGCAGCACCCCCAATGACAACCCCCTGGAACCGCCACTGATTAGGACCCATGCCCAAATATAAGAGACCGTGTGGTCTAGTAGGACTAACTGCAGTGGTTGCACCCGTGTTTATCAGGAACCAAAATGGGTCAAGAAAAGTAACTTTATACACCAGGGGTCAGCAACCAGTCGATCGTGATCTGCCGTTAGTTCACATGGAATGATTTTGTCCATCTGTAGGTGGTGGAAAAGGGGGGGGGGGGGGAGAAAGAATTTTAAAACTAGATAAATTTCTGACTAGCCTTGTCCCGTCGGCACTTTAAACCCCCGTATCCAGTGGATTAAAAATACATTTTTTTTTTAAATGTAAAACTTTTGCCTCGTTTTGGCGAGGCGCGTCCCGTTCAACCTAGTCGGTTATATTAAGGCGCATGTCCAAATATAAAAGACCCTTAGGTCTACGAAGTAGATTGAAAGTACATAAAATACGCAATAAACCAGACCAAAATGTCTTTTTTTATTTGCACATGCACCCTACTATAACCGATGGACCCTGTGGAGGCAAAGACATTTTTTTAAAAAAATTAAAGATATACTTTTGGTGTTTCCAGTAACAATTCACGAAATAGCTTGCAGAAATTCATTAAAATCTTGAACTGCATGAAATATGAACAGGAATATTTCCCTTGAAGTCAAGTTAACATTTGGTAAATTATCATTTAGTTTGAATTTTCACCGCTATTTTGATGGAACTACATCACAGTGGCGCACTAAGGAGGTGCGGGGGGGGGGGGATTCCGCCCCGGGTGACAGCTAGGAAGGGGGTGCCATCGAACGCTTTTATGATAATGGTTACTGTACACTTCCAATTATGCATCTTTATATGGGGAGGGGTGCTAAAGGTAGGATCCATCCCGGGTGCCCAAATACTTGAAGTACGCCTCTGCTACATGAAACAGATTGACCGACCGGCAGAGAAAACAGTTACACGTCATTATTATTGTCCTTGTGGCAACTTATGGAGCATGAAACCAGAACTGTAGTCGGGTCTTCTTGTAGGAAGCCGGCACCAAACTTTCATGTGCTCTTGTGGCCATGGTTTATGTAGTCATGTAGGTTTACATGACGAGGTTGCCTGTCTCATAACTGTTATTTGTAAGCTGCACTATTTCCAGATACTCTGACATCTAAAAACATGCATCATTTTTATCAAGGTATCTTTAGAGAGCTAAGTGTTTCTAAGGTAGATCTTCATAGTTCCTGGGTTGCCTGCCGCTGTTATACACCTTCGCTGAGTCACTCCGTTCACCTGTGTCGAATACACCAGACATTTTGCCACCAAGCCCGAAGTTATTGATTAAGGAGCACAAAAGCCGTTGATATACTCCGTAATACAACCTTTATCTCTAACTGGGGGTCTAACCTACTGCTATTGGATACAATTAAGTCAACGCATTTCGTAGCTTTACCTAAGATCTCAAATTACTAAAGCAACCTTTAGACCGGTTATTTATTAAATCCTGTTTTTAAAACTGGACTCTTGACACACGGATTATTCAGCAGACGCTTTAACAACAGAACTTCAGACAAATAATAGAGGAGTTCCATTTTCCAAGTCGCCCGAAAATTCCTGGCAGCCTTCCAAATGTGAAAGACGGAGAAGATAAGGGGAGACCAAGTCCAACTTAGACTAATTCAGATAAGGGGTTGAAATTTATGAACACCAGTTTAGGGCAAACGTTGATCCTGGTTTAGGAAGGTGGATTAGACTGTCAGATAAGGCTAATATACTCCTCTGTAACCGTTAACTGTTCACGATTTTCTATCGCAGAGTTCTATACATTGCCACGGCCAGTTTTATTTTAAAGTATTATTAGGAAAGTCCATCACGATAAAGTAATTGAGTGCCTTGAAAACTGCCTCCATAGTAAAGACACAATGAATAATCAGCCAATTATACCGGGAACAACCTGCGACAGTAAGATCTGGCAGGAATGACTCACACCATATATAGCGATATTAGAGGTTTTCAAACTGTGCGTCGCGCCTCCCAGGGGCGTCGCGGCCCTCGGCTAAGGGCGTCGCGGTGGCTTGGGAAAAGTGTTGGGCTCGATATTATGAGCCAAGGTCCATCAATAAATAGTATAGAGAGGAGCCACGGTGATTTATGCACAGGTCAAGGGAGCCGCGGACCAAAAAAGTTTGAAAACCTCTGCCGGATATACTGTAAAGGGGTGTGAAACAGGGTTAAGTACTGTCTCTCTGAGTATTTAAGATCTGTGTGTACACACACATACGTACATACACACACTCACACACCAATGTCAAACAGATACGAGAAATTCCAGAATTAAACATCGGTTGAAGATAATCAACAACCTTAGACACCGTTTTTTTTTTAAAGTTAACACTAATTACAAGAACTAATGAAGCTAGTAAATAGCTTAAGTCAGGGGTATAACTAGGTGGTAACGTCGAGTAAGCGAAAACATGATAATTAGCAAATAATATGATAAGCCAACATTACATGTTAGAATAAATGTACCCAGTAGAAGGAATATAATTCACTGACATTTTTTTCAGAACAAGTGGTCCTAATCATGTCATACTCCCCTCTGGTCTCATGGGTAGTGAGACTGGATGCCTAGCCTTCTCTGATAAGGGCGAAAAAAGGACCTAAGTCCCGTGTGCAAGCTGCGCACGTTAAAAATCTCACGGCAGTTGAAAATCGTAAAGAGTAGGCCATAAGGCCGCTGCCCTGGCAAAATTTAAAAATTAAAAACGTACCCACAAAATATATTTATAGAATGTGTGATTCCTATATACACACACATTGGGATCCTCCCTGGTGCTATGGAGTTCGTGCACTGTGCTGAGATCTAAAGAGGAGATCGGAGCACTGATGGAGTTGTTTGAAGATAGTCCTTCAAAACAAACCAAACACGAGTCATCAAGTGTTATATATTCTCCTCATTACTGTTTCCTATATAAATATGGACAATGAACAATTAGAAGAGAGAATGGAGACCTTTGAGATGTCAATACACAGAAGAGTGCGACGAATCTCATGGAAAGAAAAGAAAACAAATAAAGAAATCCTAGAAGTGGAAGAAATAAAAGGAGAAGTAATGAATCAGATGAAAGTTAGATACACTATTTTGGTAATGTAAAAAGACATATAACAGCTTGCTAAAGGCCATAATGGAAGAAAGAGTTGATGGCAAACATGCAAGAGAAAGAATGCGCTATTGGGAAGATATGTGCATGGAGGCATATCTGAAGTCATTCTGATATGACCACCAGCTATGAACAATGCTACAATATACGTACGTGGAAGTGAACCTATGTCTGTGAGGCTAATTATATCCTCATTGACTCTTGAAATCATCCACACACTTCCAGGGAGTCCCCGTGTGGTGAAACTTGTTGAGAACCCAGCATTGAACACTAAGCTTGGAGAAGTCACTTGAGCCCCAGGCGTAATTTTTTGGCTTTGACTTGGTTGACCGCATGCAGAAGGATCTCACTGTGGACCCAGTGATAGGCAGGGGAAGCTGAGAAGTAGCTCTGTGCAGGACGTGACAATTCCTTGGGAGAGCCCAGAACCAAAGTACAGTATTTAGCTCTGCATAATTGGAGAGCCCCCCCCCCCCCCCCCCCCCTAGATGGCGGGGAATGCACAGTATGCCATGCACTTCTTACTCCTAGCTTGGGATCAGATGTGACGATCATTTAAATGCAAGCCAAGTTGGAGTAACTGGAGCTCATGACTTCAACTCAACATGTTTCGGAATGGCATAAAAGACACAGGAAAAGCCTAGAACTACAGTGTATATAATACCAAAGAGTCTTCAACTTGGTATTGGCTGCTCAAGAGCGAGAAGCTCAGCAGCCCTAGTTAAACAACAACAATTGGGAAGATATCATAAAGAGACGGACAGGAAAGAGTATATCAGAGTGCACCGTCAAAGCAAGAAGACACGATGAGGGAAATCCATTGCAACAGACCTACGATGTGAAGATGTGAGTTGTTCTTATATGAATAATATACTCGGTGTAAATACGAGTCAGCGTCATCATCATGTGCCGTACCCAGTGGCGTCATTAACCAAAACTCGCTATTACTACTAGTCTTATAAGCATGTCATTTTATCCAATCATTCATTTCCTTTTTTCGATTCTTACACAGCCTGGAACCACCACTACAGCTGGTCCCTTTCAGAAAGTCTGAACTAAATCCATCGTGCTCTTGTCGTGACTATTTCGGCTGCAATATGTTTTGACAACACGGTGAGATTGTCAGCCCCCTAGGACGATCTCATATTAATCTTCTCATGGCAAGCAGAAGAAAGGAGAAAGACGTCGAAAGGAACTCGAGGAAAATAAGCAGCTGAGGGATGTCACCTCAGGGGCACATTCCCATAGTTAGTTATGACTGAAGGGGTTATTGTTATTATTATTACGACATGCCTAAGTGATTTTATTTGTCTCCTCAGATATCTCCACTCTGCAACTGCCAATGTCTGAAAGTTGGGATCAATGGGCAGAGGGAATCACTGCGCGGTACCTGCGTGTCGTAAGAGCAACTAATGAGGGTTGTTTATGTGGCTAGCAAGTTCACTATGTTCAATAAACGGTTGTAGAAACCGCAACTCCAGCTTCTTCTTCTTTGATCCATAGTCGCCGACCGTCAAAGCAGTCAGTGGCCATCATGCCCGGTGGCGTCTTGTAGGGCAGAAACAAACTGATTCCACTTTGTTCGATCGGCGGCCATCCTTCGTACAGTGCCCCTAACTCTAGTTCATTCTTTGCATCTTGGCTTCCACAGTTCTCCGCCAGGTTGTTTTTGGTCGGCCTCTCTTTTGCTTTCCTTCGGGGGTCCATGGCATAGCTGTTCTTGTAATGGTATCAGGGTCCCTTCTGAGGACGTGGCCGATCCCACCTCCAGCGTCTGCCAGCTATGATCGTGTGCATGACTTTAGAGTCAGTGAGGATGTCATTAGCCTCAAGACATAGGTGCACTTCCACGTACGTAGAATCGTGCATAGCTGATGAACATATAAGGATGACTCCAGATATGCCTCCATTCTTTGGCATAAAACTTCATGTAACGGGTGGGGGACTACCCACAGCGACGGTCCCAAGCAGAAGAAGGCATACACAACAATTGTGTTACTAATAAATAACAAAAATACGCACATAGAAAGAAAGAAAGAAACGTAAGAGAGATAATAAGCACTCCAAAAGTTTGATTCAGGTCCACTTGAATTACGCCACCGCCGAGCTGCAATTATGGCCGTGTTATGATATACGACCACCTCATCATCCCAAGTTACGTTACATTGAAGCTCTCTCTCTCTCTCTCTCTCTCTAAGATACCTAATTGTAACATATCATATGTCCTGCTTATTATTCATTGTTTTAGATGCATCATTTTGCAATCCTTACATAGTTTTTTTTTTTTTTTTTTTTTGCGTTCGCCCGCTAATACTCGAGGCGAAATCTCAGGTTATTATTTTATGTCTAACCTGACATTGATTTTACGTGAGTATCCCTTTATTTCTTGTACAGAGACAGGTGTCCCTCGCCATTCAGGCAAATACTCGCCGATTTCGGAGGTACCCATTGCAGCTGGGTCGGCTCAGGAGCCGCCAGTCCCTGGTCGACGACACTCCTTCAAATGTCCTCGCCAGGTCTCGAGTTAATCCAGTCCAAATCCCGGTCGACGAAAAATCCTCAAATGCCGTCGCCCGGGTTTGATCCTGTATCACCCGGTCGCCAGAGCGGTGTTGTAACCACTACGCTAGCGCGGCTCCCCTTACATAGTTAATACTTGAACTATCTCACAAGTATCAACAAAGACATGCACACCATGTACAAAATAATACACACGCCAAATAATCTGGCTTAATATACAAACTTTCCGCACAGATTCATTGATTATAACTTTTCTTTTCATCTGGGAAACCCACAGAGTTATTTAGCTATCAAGGCAGCTCATTTCGACCGCCTTGGTTCTTTATCTAAAGCAGTCACTAGGGTAAACAAATCACGGCCATAATTTGTTCCCTATGCCAGATTGGCAATGAGTAAAAAGTCCAATGAATCGTATCACGCGCCAATAAACCGGGGATTATGGGTAATTATTATCCCCGGTCAATGTGGTTGCCAGTTTCAGGTACAGGGAGAAAGGTTGTTTCTGGTGTTAAATGCCTTCTTTTGTAACTTTTTAAATGTCGTAATTTATGCATTCCTTTGTCATGCATGTTTACCATAATGTCTGACAACAGCGAAATGAAAGCTCTAAATCCACCGCAAGAAGTAAGACAAGCTATTTTACACCTCTCTCTCTCTCTCTCTCTCTCTCTCTCTCTCTCTCTCTCTCTCTCTCTCTCTCTCTCTCTCTCTCTCTCTCTCTCTCTCTCTCTCTCATTTTACACAATTCTCCCTGTCACTCTCTCGCTTCCCTTTTTCTTTTTTTCCCCAAAGGAGCATGATGACCACTACAGCATGTGCCGCCGTGCAGGTAGTCTGCACTTAAACACCTCATATACTCCTGTATTTTGTGATGTCTGTAGCAACGTATTGTACACGGTAATGATTGCCTGCTCCATGCACAACGTTAACTGCTTCTTATGCGATGCCTGTGGCAGCAGTGGTCCTGTTTTTCTTTCCTTCATCGTGAGTACTTGCGCACATGAGATATTCGTTATTATACTCACTGTTGTCACTACCAGTGATTTTCGTCATTTAAATATCCAAATTTTCTTAGTGTCCTGTGCTGTATCAAATTCCCACCAACTTGCAATCTGTTCTTGGTGCATTTTCCGGAAATTACGGGAACGCCGCGCAATTGGGAACGAAATCGCGCGCCTTTTGAAATATAGCGCATGTCTTTCCATCTCTTCCTGCCGTGCCGTGTGTTGTTATAAACATCCAAGCACAAAATGTCTGAAATTGTCCACACTTATATTAAGCATTTCGGGTTAGTATGCTTAATTATCTCCATCTTATTTTTATAATATTTAGCCAGGGGAGATTCATTGCTCATCACAAATGACGCTTCTATACTTTCGTGCCACCATTGGCGTGTCATTCATTTACTTCTGAAGGAAGATGGAAATGAATTAAATTACCACAGGAGAATTCGTGCTGTCATCAGCCCATGTAGCAGACAGAACAAAAAATAATTATTTCCTGCCATATTTAGGAAGGTTACTTGCTCGTGTTTAAATAAAATCCGGAGAGTTATTCAAAAGTGACGTCTTATCCAAGTTTTTTTTTTTTAAAGCCTTCACGGTGTTTCTAGTTTCTGCGATACGTTTTATTTAGAGTTGGTATTCACAAATGTTCACCAACTCGGAAAACATTTAATAGACTTTACACTAAGCGACATAATGTTTGTATGTAGATGTTAAATCTACATGGATCACCCATCTTAGTCCCTAACGATCTATCAAAGCCAACTGGAATGCGCCACTGGCCATTCACGCTACTAGAGAGTTCAAAGGGCACGTTGAAATGAAAAATTATCTTCAATGCAGTCAATCCGTCAGCAGTCGCCCGCAAGGCTGTCATCCGATGACACAAAACAGCTTACTTACTTTGTCGTTCCTCTTCTACCGTGAGGTGCAGAGGCTTGGAAGAGAGAGCGTCATACTATCCTATCGGCTTTCTCCTGGCCTGGTTCCATTCTAGTCCTCGGTCTTTCAGAGACTAATGTCCTCCCAGCGGACTCTGGGTCGTCCTGGAGGTTTAGATCCCTGGCTGTTAGTTTCCCATGCTTGTCATGGTGGCCGATCTTCTCCCATTCTGCAGACATGGCCAAACCATCTTAGTTGGGACTATTCTACTTGGGTCTGCAGGAGTTGGGTTTTTAGGTCATGACGTATCGTCTAGTTGCGGACCATGTTTCTTCTTCTTACTTCAACACGTTCTTCAGATACCTAATTTCTGAGGTTTGGATCTGGCTTTTGTGGGTTATAGTCACTGCCCATGACTCGCATCCATACGTCAAGACTGTGACATAGGTGGAGCGGTATACAGCCATCTTCGTTCTTCTTGCCAATTTCTCTTTTGCTGAGGAATCCTCGATTTATGGCATGTAAAAGGTCTCCCAGCTGCTGCTGTTCGAGTAGCCAAATCTTCTTTGATGACTACCTTCCACTCTATGACAGCTCTGAGGTATTTAAAAAGGTTGACCTGCTCCAGGACCTTTTCTTCCAGCTTATTCTGGACGCCTTCTTTCCTCTCGTGATATCACCATAGTTTTTGTTTTGGAGCTGATTTGACCATCCCTCTCTTCTCCAGCTCTTCCTTCCATAGTTGCAAGTTGGATTGAAGATGTGCCTCTGATTTAGCAATCAGTGCAACATCATCGGCAAATGCCAGTTCTGAAATACAGATCTGTCTCATTTTCCAGTACCCCACTGAATACTTTCTTGTCCTCTCCTTACATGCTTTGATGACTGTTTCCATGAGGAGTATGAAAAGATAAGGTGACAGGATATCACCTTGTCTTACACCAGTGGTGGTCCTGAACTCTTCTAACTTATGGTTTGCCGTCCTCACATAATTTATGCAAGACTTGTAGAAGCTCTGTAAATATGAATCAGAGATGCTGGAATGTTCTTCCTTGCCAAGCAGTCCCAAAGTTTGCTCCAGGGGACCTTGTCAAACGCCTATTCCAGATCCAAGAAACAAAGATGCATCTCACCTTTAAACTCAAGGGCCTTTTCACTCAGCTGTCTGAGTGAAGATCAGGTCTTGAGTACTTCGGTTTGCTGGGAAGCAACAATGGACTTCATCCATTTGTGGCTCAGCTAGGCGTCCGAGTCTCTGCTCCAGGATTCTAGACTAGATTTTACCGGGGACACTGAAAAGGGATATGCCTCTATGATTTCCACATTGCCGGTCGTCATCTGTTTTGAAAATGAGTGTTAATGGTGTCGTAAATTTTAGATAGGTTAGAAAATATTTATGGTCCCGTCTGAGCAGAGGTGATAATGGTAAATATGTGAGAATAAAGGTGTAAGAAATAGATTTCACGAGTGAATAGTTAAGGAGAAGATTTGTCTCTGGACTGAATAGTTTCTCTAGTCCAGCCTATCTATACGACTATTATTTAGTGTAAGACAATCTTTCACCCCCTTATATCTAGAAATATAAGTTAAGCTAAACACACCCACACACAATTATCTGACAACAAGACACACAAACGTGAAAAACTATGGTTAATTGGGTATGGGTCTGACCAACACACAAAGTTAAGTTCTTTTTGTTGTTTATTATCATTTAAACTTTTTACAACATCAAAACATATAGAGAAATCAATAAATCATGTTTACAGACATATGAAAATAACCGAATAAGTGCCCTCCCCCTTGTTGAGAAAGGATCCCAAAAGAAGTT
Organism: Oreohelix idahoensis; assembly: GCA_024509875.1. NCBI lineage: Eukaryota > Metazoa > Mollusca > Gastropoda > Stylommatophora > Oreohelicidae > Oreohelix > Oreohelix idahoensis. The sequence goes on along the minus strand of JAMPIV010009830.1, from coordinate 42,481 downwards.
AATAACCCAAAGGTCAAAGATAAGCACTAGGTTACAGATTAGACTGAGAAGAACAAGATCCCACCAAATTCTCTTCTTCTTCTTCTTCCATCCTTAGCCACCAACCGGCAAAGCAGTATGTGGCCAGTACGCCTAGTGGCGTCTTAGGGCAACAACAAATTGATCAATCTATCGCTGTTTCCACCACGCCTAGTGGCGTCTTTGTGGAACAGAAACAGACCAAACAATCTATCGTTGTTTCCGTAATCAGATTGGTTGGCAAGCAGGTGATCAGCCCACTGTGCGAAGTTTTTACGGGATGGGGTAAACAGCCCCATGCCCAACCCTCCTTAGTCGCTTTTTACGACATGCGTGGTAGGGTGCAGTGTTACTATTCTTTGCTCCCCTTTCGGGCCCCGGCAACACACGGGTGTCCCACCAAATTACTACTCAGTAAAGTACACAAGTTTAGTGAAATAAAAAAAAGAAGTTAGTACAATGATTGTAACAAAGGAAAATATTCCCTCTCTCTCTCTCTCTCTCTCTCTGTCATACGTGGCCACAAACAATCTCGCTTACCCACTCGTGGTGTTGATATCCCTTGAAAAAATTACAATAGTTCCTGAACCTATACTGTCAGGTGGGTTGCCCAAATATGGCCCCAGTCCAGCCTATATATCGAATAATAATTACAAGGTGGACGCCAAATTTGGTGGTTTAATTTTCCCTGGATGAAACAAGTGTCGCCGCGAATAGTTACTAAAGAAAGACGTGCTCTGGACGTTCACAGTTGCAAAGGGGGAAAAGTAATTCCAGTATTGCGAAGCATCTGGTTGCTAAGACAAATGTTACAATATGTAAAAATGATGATGATGGTAAATCCTATCGGCTGGCTCTATGGTGAGTGCCAATTTTGAAACAGCGTAGTTTTCTGGATCACTCCACTGGTACGGCTGTCAACCGTCAGGAATATATGTTTTTTCGTATGCCCAGTGGGCTGGAAAAATTGAATAAATAATTCTGGGAAAGGTACAGTACAGTTAAGATTTAATATTAATGTTTATTTGTTTCTTGGGCCCAACCGGTTCACGAAGGAACTTGGGACTTGTAAGCCACAAAGAAGGCACCATTAATCCTTCACTGAATGAAGAAAAGAGGACCGAACTAGCCAAAAAAATCGAAGACCCAAAGTAATAATAAGACTGCTGGCCGCTGGTTTTGATCAGGTACTATATTAGGAAGAAAAGAACATTTATGAAAAAAATGCTACTATCCTATCCACACGTAAGTTTTCAGCTATGGCATGTCGGGGAAAAGGGTATGCGCCCTCCCCCGTTATTGCCCGCGAGAAAATGAACAGCGCACAATGTCAACTATTATTTAATTTATTCATACGCACACTTTAACAAATATCGCCTGTCATTACTAGCTATAGATTGTCGGCGTCTATTGTTTTGTCACATGATATTAACACTAGTCACTTATATAATTTCATACAATGAAATATAATGCGAATTCTATTCTGTCACTTATCCGTCACGCGTAATAATCTCAGTCAGCCAAACGGTATCTTCTTGTGTAAGAAAGTGGGGTGATGGAAATTACATTACACTGACAACTGGCAAGAAAATATCTACGCGTTATGTTATTTCACTAGTTTTAAACGCTAGGGAATTGCAGTGAATTAAAATGGTAAACTTAACACATTTTAACACTTAGCACAATTTCTATTACCACAAATCAGAAAATGAAATCCCCACGAGACTATTTAACACATTTAGCGAAGAAATGGTTCTGGTCTGGCGTGTTTAGATTATCCAAAAATTTCTCAGCGACTCTGATAACCGAATTGGAGAGAACGCAGTATATATATACAGATCATGGGGTTTGTTATCACTAGAAGATGTAATAATTCACACATTCTGCATAGCAGAGAAATCAGGAAACTGAGTTTCCCGGATCAAAGGTTTGTTCGTTCATTCTACTCAGCGAGGCTGACAGACATCAGAAGACTTGGCCGTGCAACAGGCCTCTCTTAGTTTACGTCCCCTTTCACAGATCAAACATTTACCTCCCCTTGAAACGTACGAACATCAAAGGTGGTCAGGAAAATATTATCGCCCGTGTAACTCTTCAAACAGTCCGTTGTTTCCACGCGCATCTGTCTAATGACCGATAATTGGCAAATCAGCTCGCGTGAGAAACTCAGGTAAACAAACGTGATTCGCTCCCCTGTTAAGACTGGCAGGTTGCGAAAAGTTGGTAAACAACTCTGTTGTTGTGTTCCCAGAAAAAGGGCGAGGATTCAAAGGTGAGTCATACAGACAGAAAATTGCGTGGTTTGGCTTAGCCAATGGTAGACACTAAATGGGAAAGCAAAGGCTGTCAGATTATTGTATCTATATTTCCATTATATGTCACAAATGGGTGTTATGGTGGCAATGACACAAAACAGCACTCTGTTTTACTATTTTCAACTCTTTGAGATTTGGGGAGCACTGCAACAACATGATAGAGGGACAACTTATGAAATGACTAAAATAACCATAAAGGCACATTCAAGTCCAAATTGGAAAAAGAGCATCCAGGCCATATAAAGAATGATGTCTATCACCAGCTATCTAGGCGAGACCCGGTCATCATTTTCTGCTTATGCACTGGACACAACAGGTTGAGGTGCCAACTATACCACAAGTACAGGATTGGCACAACAGATCACTGCCCCTGTGGCATCAGCCCCATGCCAGTCAAACATATGCTGCAGTCCTGCAACTTACAAGAGTGAACAGAGTTAGCATATGGCAACAACCTACTTCTCTCCACACAAAAACTGTTCGGAGATGTCAGGAACCTTGAACTGACTACTGCCTTTATTAGAGTCATTAATGTGGAAGTCTGGTGTAAAAGTCTTCTTTCTCAGATTCAACCAAAAAGATACAGACTTTTATAAATGGGTGCTTGCATAGAATAGAAGGACTGAAATGGTATGACAAAGTCACAAATGTGGAATTGATGACAAAAACCTGACAAGTGCCAGTGGAACAAGAGTTGAGAAGAAGATGCTGGTGATGGATAGGACACACACTGAAGAGACCTGTTGATAGCATTACAAGGCAGTCCTTGTTCTGGAATCCACAGGGAAAGAGAGGCAGAGGTAGACCAAAAAACACATGGAGAAGAGAGCTGGATACAGAGGTGAAAATGATGAGGAAAACATGGAAAGATCTTGAGCGGATGGCACAGGACAGGAAGACTTGGCATGTGTTTGTTGAAGGCCTATGCTCCTCGGGGAGCTAAAGGGTATTGAATGTGGAAGTCTGAAGGCGAACGAGGAAGAAGAAGAAATCTTTGAAAAATCAGTTTCATTTCATGCTCGGGCACATCACTGAAATCAAACAGAAGACTTCTTCTTCTTCTTCTTGCGATCGCATCTTTGATGATTACACCGTCAGACGAGTTCTCATGATGAATTCGACCGTTGTTTGAAGTTCCTCCTTAACTCCATATAGCTTTGAGTTTAGTGTTGAGTCATTGGGCCAGTATATCTTTCTTAACTGGTCATACAGAGGACAGTCCTGTAGAACATGCTCAGCAGTTTGTTCGTTTAATCCACATGTGCACAGTGGTGAAGCAGACAATCGTAGCCTGTGCATGTGTTTATTCAGTTTGTTATGCCCTGTCCTGAGTCGAAAAATAGTTGTCTGTCCCTGCCGGTCGAGAGTGCGACAGTCGTCCTTGGGTTGGCCCTGTTCCCCTCTGATAGTCCGGACAGCTCTCTTTTTCTCAAAGTATGTGACTTCATTATCTTCTTGTTCACATTCTCCTCCCTTTTTTGCAAGCCTATCTGCCTTTTCATTTCCGGGTACACCACAATGAGATGGTACCCACTGAAGTATGGTTCTCTTTTTGGCAGCTACCTTGTTTAGTTCATTTCTCAGATGCGGGAGTTTACCACCCTTGAGAGCTTGCAGGACAGACAGTGCATCTGTGAGGATGACTACCTGGTGGCAGTCAGAGTTGGTGTTATAAATCACATTTGCAGCCTGCTCTAGAGAAACAGAAGACAATACGCAAAACCTGTAACTTATCAGCTACGGCAATAAACTTTTTTTTTCCTTTTCAACTATGCAAAATAAATTCCAGTTATACTTCATGGCGATTGATCTCCATATCTCAGACATTAGAATTTATAACAGTTATTTAACGGAGTGCTTGTATATTCTCCAACTGGATTGTGGTTTGTGCTTTAAAATGACAGAACATTAAATAGACTATATTCATTCAACTCTTTCACCACTCTTCAGCTCACCAAGGAGCATAGGCCTTCAACAAACTTATGCCAAGTCTTCCTGTCTCATGCCATCAGTTCAAGATCTTCATTCCTGTCATGTCTGTCTCCGATACCCTTCTCCATGTGTTCTTGTCTCATGCCATCAATTCAAGGTCTTCATTCCTGTCATGTCTGCCTCCGATACCCTTCTCCATGTGTTCTTGTCTCACGCCATCAGCTCAAGGTCTTCATTCCTGTCATGTCTGTCTCCAATACCCTTCTCCATGTGTTCTTGTCTCATGCCATCAGCTCAAGGTCTTCATTCCTGTCATGTCTGTCTCCAATACCCTTCTCCATGTGTTCTTGTCTCACGCAATCAGCTCAAGGTCTTCATTTCTGTCATGTCTGTCTCCAATACACTTCTCCATGTGTTCCTGTCTCATGCCATCAGCTCAAGGTCTTCATTCCTGTCATGTCTGTCTCCAATACCCTTCTCCATGTGTTCCTGTCTCATGCCATCAGCTCAAGGTCTTCACTCCTGTCATGTCTGTCTCCAATACCCTTCTCCATGTGTTCCTGTCTCAAGCCATCAGCTCAAGGTCTTCATTCCTGTCATGTCTGTCTCCAATACCCTTCTCCATGTGTTCTTGTCTCACGTCATCAGCTCAAGGTCTTCATTCCTGTCATGTCTATCGCCGATACCCTTCTCCATGTGTTCTTCTGCTTCTTTCTACCTCTTTTACCCTGGGGATTCCAGAACAAGGACTGCCTTGTGATACTATCCACAGGTTTCCTCAATGTGTGTCATATCCATCACCAGCATCTTCTTCTCATCTCTTGTTCCACTGATACTTGTCTGGTTCCTGTCACCAGTTCCACATTCGTGATCTTGTCCACTTCAAAACTTCCTATCAGACACATACAGGACTACAAGGGCATTATTATGCCCTACAATATTTTGTAACAAGTAAATAAATAAACATGTAAATGAAAAACTTGCAGGTTAATAACAATTTGTGTATTACTAATTTCATTTTCAACGTGTTTCTGAACAAACGGTATTTCATTGCACTGTCCATAGTGTGATAAAACTATGAAACTGTTTATCTAGCTTTATTTAGTTTAGTAATAATGAAATGCTGGTATGTTATCTATGTGCCTTTGTTCTGCTGAGGGTTTCAAGTCTAATATCAAGGCAGTCTAAATGTATGGCTGTGAAGAATGTGGTACTTACAAATGACAACCAAGATGTTGCAAGCTATCATGAATTAGTGCTTTTACAAACCAGAAGGAGCAAAATGTTAGGTCAGGATTACCAATGAAGAACTGACTGAAAGATCCAGACTTATATTAACAGAAGGATTAAAATGATAGGTCAGGATTACCAATGAGGAATGAACTGGAAGATCCAGACTTATACTAACAGAAGGAGCAAAATGTTAGGTCAAGATTACCAATGAGGAATTAACTGAAAGATCCAGACTTATACTAACAGAAGGATTAAAATTTTAGGACAGGATTACCAATGAGGAATTAACTGAAAGATCCAGACTTATACTAACAGAAGGATTAAAATGATAGGTCAGGATTACCAATGAGGAATTAACAGAAAGATCCAAACTTATACTAACAGATGGATTAAAATGATAGGTCAGGATTACCAATGAGGAATTAACTGAAAGATCTAGACTTATACTAACAGAAGGAGCAAAATGTTAGGTCAGGATTACCAATGAGGAATTAACTGAAAGATCCAGACTTATACTAACAGAAGGATTAAAATGATAGGTCAGGATTACCAATGAGGAATTAACTGAAAGATCCAGACTTATACTAACAGAATGAGGAATTAACTGAAAGATCCAGACTTATACTAACAGAAGGATTAAAATGTTAGGACAGGATTACCAATGAGGAATTAACTGAAAGATCCAGACTTGTACTAACAGAAGGATTAAAATGATAGGACTACAAATGAGGAATTAACTGAAAGATCCAGACTTATACTAATGGATGGGTTTGAAAAAAAATCGAAAAAAGGTGATTCGTCTTACGAGGACAAAAGACAAAGAAAGTAGTCTACGTTACGGCCACAAGGCCTTCGTCAGGAAAAGAAAGAAAGTGAAGGCTAGATAGGAGACATAAGAACTAAAATGAATATAAAAATAAATATAAAAAAATAAATAAATAAAACCTAGGTACTTCCCTGAAGGCGAAGCATCCTATCACGCTTGGCTGAAAGGAAGTGACTCTTGACCCCGGATGTACACAATACATACTAAGAAACTAAAAACTAAAAAACGAAAAAATACCCAAACGTAATAAAAGTGGGGACTGGAAATAGAAGAGGAAATATTATGGAGGAAGGCATAAAAATAGAAGAATAGGATAAGAGTGGAAAGAATCAAAATAGAGCAAGAGAGGAAAGGGTGACCTCAGACAAAGGTGTGGAAAGTGTTGAGACCGGCTGGTTTTAGACACCCTATGCGGTGGATAAGACGGTTCTCAAGCTGTTCTCGGCTGGCAGTGTCAGAGGAGCAGGATCGGATCGCAGTGACCTGGATGTCGATGGGACCATGGTGGTCAGGACCATTGAAGTGTGTGGCAACTGGTGTGGACTTTTGCTGAGAGATGTCATTTAAGTGCTGGCTGAATCTGTCCCCAAGTCGTTTGCCTGTTTGGCCAATATAGGTTTTGCAGCAACGTTTACATATGATCGTATAAATGACATTACGCGATTCACACGTGAAGCTACTAGTGATGGTGTACGTAGCCTTAGGAAAGGACACCTTCTGGGTTGAGATGACATACTTGCACGTGTTGCATCGTGTCCGACCACAGGGTAGTGTGCCAAAGTGAGTGGCATTCTCCTTTGGGAGACGGCTGTGAACAAGAAGATCCTTCAAGTTCTTGTCACGTCTATATGCCACCAAAGGTGCTTCACCGAATACTTCTTGGGTCGCAGGCTCTGCTTGGAGGATAGGGAGGTGGCGGAAAAGGATCTGTTTGACAGCAGTACTGTGAGGGTGATGGGTCAAGATTAATTTGACTCTATCTGAAGTGATTTATAGTAAGGTATGAGGGCCTCCTGACGAGAGATGGGGAGCACACGTTGGAGAGCAGAGGTGAGAACATGTTCCGGATAAAGTCTGCTACGGAAGAAATCCAACATCTCAGTTGCTCGGAAGTGGAAGTCATCGTCGTCTTGGCACAAACGGCGGAGGCGGAGAAGTTGTGAAAAAGGAAGGGAGTCACGACAGGCCCGAGGATGAGAAGAGGTATACAGGAGGTAGCTGTGGGCATCTGTCGGCTTGTAGTATACTGAGGTATTAAGGCCGGAGGGCGTGATAGAAATAGTAATGTCAAGGAAGTTGACAGATACTGTGGAAACGAGGGAGGTGAACTTGATGGTGGGGTGAAAGTGGTTGACAAAGTCAATGAAGCGATATAAATCAGTCTCAGACATATCTGTGAGACCTATGCCATCATCGATATATCTGCGGTAAAACCCGGGGAAAGGACCGGAGTATTGTTGCCATATCCGATGCTCCAAGTGGCCCATGAACAGGCAGGCATAGCTAGGACCCATCTTCGTTCCCATGGCAACACCACTAATTTGGTCAAAAAACTGACCATTGAATTCAAAGGAATTCAGTTGAAGGACCAGTTCAGCAAGACGGAGAAGAGTGACAGTGGATATAGAAGGGCAAGTGCGTTGGTCAAGAAAAAAACCGAAGAGCTCGGAGACCATCAGAGTGGGGAATAGAGGTGTACATAGAACAGACGTCTAACAAGAAAAGACGGTAGGAGCGGTCTGCTGAGAGTCGGACAGAGGAGAAAGTTGTAAGGGCATGATTGGAGTCTTTGACAAAGGAGGGAAGATTCTCAACGATAGGCTGGAAAATGCTATCGAGGAAGTCAGAAATGTGTTCAGTAGGACAGGAACAGGCTGAGACAATAGGTCTGCCAGGGTTGTCGATCTTATAAATTTTGGGAAGCATGTAGAATACAGGCTTGCCCAAAGAGCTGTCATGAATCCTCGTAAGACGAATCACCTTTTTTCGATTTTTTTTTCAAACCCATCCATTGTACTCCACGTCTTACTGCAGTTCCCCTCAACTTCCTCAGACTTATACTAACAGAAGGATTAAAATGTTAGGACAGGATTACCAATGAGGAATTAACTGAAAGATCCAGACTTGTACTAACAGAAGGATTAAAATGATAGGTCAGGACTACCAGTGATGAATTAACCGAAAGATCCAGACTTATACTAACAGAAGGATTAAAATGATAGGTCAGGACTACCAGTGATGAATTAACTGAAAGATCCAGACTTATACTAACAGAAGGATTAAAATGATAGGACAGGATTACCAATGAGCAGCTGACTGAAAGATCCAGAACTATACTAACAGAAGAAGAGGTCAGGAAAATACTCTGGCATTGGATAGGACACATACCAAGCAAACCAGCAAAAAGCATCAGAAAGCATTTCTTGTTCTGAAATATCGAAGAAAACAAATTAAGTGGGATCCAACTAAACAAAAGTTGAGAAAAGATAAGACAGAGAAGACATGGAAAGAATAAAAAACTAATTCCATCTTATACTAGATAACAAGGTCTTTTAAATATTTGGACGTGCACCCTAACACAACCGATTGACCTTGCGTCAGGGTGGAAATGTGTCTTCCTTGCAAAAACTGGGTAAAACTCCTATTTTAAATAAAAACCCACAAAAAAGAGGACAATCAAAACATGATAGCTTGATGTGACCTAACTGAAAGCCTTAGTTCCAAAGGAAGCTAAGAGATCAATAAGAAAAAGTATGCTGTCAATTAATGTGTAAACCCGTGTTAATGGTGCATGAATGTAGTAGAAATTGGACTGCATATGAGAAGTGTATAATATTTTGCCATAGGTGTGGTGTGATGTGCAGTGATACCTGACTGTGCTCTTGAGTTAGAGAAGACAAAGATAGTGAGAAAAGGAACAGGTCACTCCACCTCATAAAGCTGGACCCACTATAATGAAGTCTGTAATGCTTCACTCCCCTATAGCAGTATCTGCTGTGAGACTACCTTTACATGGCATGTTGCCAGGTGATATGAGTATGAGTGTTGTACTTGTGTATCAACAAGTTTACACAGAATAATATCTGACAGTGTCATCTGTCTCGATTTTAAAGGCACTCGCTACAACATCCTCCAGCTGGACGTTCTATTAAGTTGATGCCCAGATTTGTACGGAAAGTGTTTTGTGAGACTGATGCCCATTACTTTTGGTAAGACACAGTGTCTGGTTCAAATCCAATGTCAGACTGATAGAAGAAAATGTAGCAGGCTTCCAAGCTGCCCAAAGGTCATTATAATTAGCAACACTCACAGCTCCACCACGCTAATACTCAGTCTAATGTGCACTAAAATGGAAATACCCGGGAGGTAACCAGAGCTGTCCTGAGTCAGATCAATCATGTGCTGGGTTCGGTTGGAATGGATCGGGTCAAATTTTTATGAGAACTTAATGGATTACGTCAAAGATAGTTGTAAAAGGTAAAGATAAAGGCAGTCCCATAGCAGATGGTACTATGGGGGTGAGTATGTATATGTATGCGCATGTGTGGGGGTGTTTGAAATGTTAGAGACTTCACCATACTAGACCTTAACTTTATGAGGTAACCTTCCTCACCGCCCTTTTGCCTTCCCTAACTCAAGAGCTAAGGCAGGTAACCATTTACTGGAGCATGATGCTACTAGGTTTGAACCTGGTAACTATGCATTGAGAAGCATGTGCTCTAACCACTCTAACACTCTATGTTCTTAGTTATATAAAATATAATTATAAAGTATAAATCTACTAAATATTATTTTATAATTTCCTTTATTTAGTTCATTTGTTTAAAAATTCACCTAGTAATCTATATAAATAAAAGGCAAAGTATGTTTCTATGTTCTTAATTCAAATCCGCATGCCTTATTATTTCTTGATGAATTTTGGCAGAGACTCTCTTTAGGTACCGCTGGGGTACGCAATGCAGTTATTTTATAATTTAGTATTGTAATTATGACATTATGAGTAATTACAGTTTTTCGTAACAAATGTAAACAGATCAGGGGCTATAATCATTAAATAAAAATTCATGAGTAATCAAGGTAAGTAATACAAATGTAAAAACTATTGTCTTGTTTTTGTGATAACTGCCATACTTTTCCATATTTTACAACATAGTTCAAAACCATTTACCTTACACTTTTAATTTAAAAGAAAATTTAAAAAAAGCATACTATACAATGTGGATCCGTATCCGAATAAAAGTAAGATTCACCACGTGGTGTGCTTTATTTTTCTATGCGTAATAACTAATCAAGGGAAATAATCAAAATTATGAATCAAGGGAAACAATCTAAATGAAAAAAGTATTATTAAACATTGTTATTTACAACGAACCTCTACACCTCACGGTAGAAGGGGAATGACTAAGTAAGTAAGTAGTTATTTACAACGTCACCTTTCTTTATTTTACATTGCCATTTAAATTATTTAAACAAACACAAATGCTTTATGCGAAAATAAAAGAAAATATTATTTTTTGTAGTATTTAAGTTATTATTTACTTTTTACATCAAATTGAGTTACATGTTATCAAGCAGTGTCTGTTTATTTAGCAAATATGACATAGTTTATCAGAGATTAAAATCTTCATAACTAACACATAACTAATTCTCCACACCTAAAGGTCTTTTATATTTGGACATGCGCCCTAATATAACTGGCTAGGTTGAACGGGACGCGCCTCGCCAAGAGGAGACAAATTTTTTTTAAAAAAATCGTCATAACTGAATCAGACCGCTGCATCGTTTATTAAGAAAAAGGTCTTTATCACATTGCTGGACTGAAGGATATTCTATACTTGGACATGTGCCAATCTTAAATGAGGTGCACCTCGCCAAAATAAGGCAACATTTAAATTTTATTATTTTTAAATTTTTGGTCAAAAAAAAAAAACTACCTCAAAGCGAAACAATACACCAGAATGAAAGATCTTTATTTAGCCATGTGACCTAATATAACAAGCGTTATCCGTATGTCTAGGTTGAATAGGTCGTGTCTCACCGAAAAGAGAAACTTTCATTTTAAAAATACAGCTCAACACAATCAACACAGCCTTTTATATTTGAAGTATGTATGACAGAAAATAATAATCATGTTTTTTTAACAAGCAATAATGTATATATGTTTGAAAAGAACGTGCTACGAAAAAACAGTATTAAGAACATTAAAAAAGGATGAGTTGGACTATTCTTTCTTGGTGCGCCAGATCAGAAAAGGAAAATGTGTCTTATTAATTTGCTTCTTGCTAAAACTCGGAGGCAGAATAAAATTGCTTTTGCGATTCCATCATAAGAAATAAGAGTATTTTGGAAAAACTCGGAAGCAAATTGAAAAGCAAAAGTGAAATCACTCTTCTGGTAGAACCATAAGGAATAACAGTATTGTGTGCGGCTTGCATTTGCAATTACTGTAAACAAGGCATGAGGATAGTCACTTAAAGCGTTAGTCATTAACTTAAATGAAAATTCATTTTCACTCGAATATCAAAATATTATAGTTTGATTTTGACATTTCATAAGTTTCCTATGCAGTCACTAGGAAAAAAACCCGGGCAACACCAGGTCCTTACATCTAATAATGAATAAGATTATTCAAAGCTAGTTTCAAGTCACTTAAAAGTTATACTGCCTTCGTTCCATAATAAAATGCTAAATGATGTCATTTCAGTTTGCAAAAATGTAGCATTAGGGTGTACAAGCCATTAGTGAATGTATGGGTCAGGTGGAGTTAGTAGGACTTTCTGTGATTGTAGACCAAGGTGGGTGTGGTATGGTGTGCAAAAGGTTGGTTCATGTAAACTAAAGTAAACACAGTAGGAGTACGTACTGACTCAATTGATCAACAGATGGAAAAGAGAAACAGTAAAGATACCATCAGGATACCTTGAAATAACCTCTAAAACAAGATGACAACATCAGATCCATATAGATAATGTCTTCACTTGTTCATGTAAAACACGTCATTTACTGTCATAAAGTTAGTAGTCTGTCTCAGGCTTCTCCAATCATTGGATGGTAACAGCTGCTAATGTGCAGCTGTCAAACTTGGAGGACATGTTCTCCCGTTTGCTTGTCTTCCCCTCATGGACCAGTTATGTCCGGGGGACATTTAATTTGTTGAACAGATGGTATTTGAGTCTGCAGTGGCTGGTTCTCAGTCTGAAAATTATCACCTGATCTCTTCTGTGCTAGGATGTAACATTTTTGCTACAAATGATTCTGGATGTTCTATATGCCATTTAAAAAAAACTTATTTTGAATGTTATTATTGCTTTTATCTCTTCACACGTTGTCCTGTCCTTAGAATTTTACTTCCTCCTTTGGCTAGACTTCATGAAGAACTCATTCCATGTCCTCATAAGTTATTCTTTATTGAGTTGATGATCTTCAGGAATCTGACTACACAGCTTGATGATCTAGATTTTCCTGATAACTTGGCTCTTCTGTCTCATAACCGTAATCAGATGCAAGACAAAATGTAAACACCAGATAAGAAACACAGCAAGTATGTCTGAAAATAGATAGAGAAAAGACAAAGATAATGAGAATTAATGCAAGAAATGATAACAACGTTGAAATTGAAGAAACACCACTAAAGGAAAAGACAAAGATAATGTGAATAAATGCAAGAAAATAAGGTTGAAATTGAAGAAACACCACTACAAGATGTAGAACCATACACATATTATGGCAGCATTAAAGACAAAGTTGGAGGTACAGACAATGATATCAAAATAAGAATACAAAAAGCAGGATGAGCTTTCACTGCATTGGGAAACATATGGAGATCAAGAGAAATCAAGTCCAACACAGAAATAAGAATCTTCATCTCTAATGTCAAGTCAGTCCTATTGTATGGCTCTGAAACATGGAGAACAAAAACAACAGCCAAGAAGCTACAGACATTCATAAATGGGTGCTAGTGTAGAATAGAAGAATTGAAATGGTATGACAAGATCACCAACGTGGAACTGATGACAAGAACTAGACAAGTGACAGTGGAACAAGAGATGAGAAGATGCTGAACACACATTGAGGAAACTATCTGATAGCATTACAAGGCAGTCCTTGTTCTGGAATCCCCAGGGAAAGAGAGGCAGAGGTAGACCAAAAACACATGGAGAAGAGAACTGGAGATAGAATGAAAAATGATGAAGAAGACATGGAAAGAACTTGAGCTGATGGTGTGTGACAGGAGGACTTGAGCTGATGGTGTGTGACAGGAGGACTTGAGCTGATGGTGTGTGACAGGAGGACTTGAGCTGATGGTGTGTGACAGAAGAACTTGAGCTGATGGTGTGTGACAGGAGGACTTGAGCTGATGGTGTGTGACAGGAGAACTTGAGCTGATGGTGTGTGACAGGAGAACTTGAGCTGATGGTGTGTGACAGGACTTGAGCTGATGGTGTGTGACAGGAGAACTTGAGCTGATGGTGTGTGACAGTAGAACTTGAGCTGATGGTGTGTGACAGGAGAACTTGAGCTGATGGTGTGACAGGAGAACTTGAGATGATGGTGTGTGACAGGAGAACTTGAGCTGATGGTGTGTGACAGGAGGACTTGAGCTGATGGTGTGTGACAGGAGACCTTGAGCTGATGGTGTGTGACAGGACTAAAGCTGATGGTGTGTGACAGGAGAACTTGAGCTGATGGTGTGTGACAGGAGAACTTGAGCTGATGGTGTGTGACAGGAGGACTTGAGCTGATGGTGTGTGACAGGAGGACTTGAGCTGATGGTGTGTGACAGGAGAACTTGAGCTGATGGTGTGTGACAGGAGAACTTGAGCTGATGGCGTGTGACAGAAGAACTTGAGCTGATGGTGTGTGACAGGAGAACTTGAGCTGATGGTGTGTGACAGGAGAACTTGAGCTGATGGTGTGTGACAGGAGAACTTGAGCTGATGGTGTGTGACAGGAGAACTTGAGCTGATGGTGTGTGACAGGAGAACTTGAGCTGATGGTGTGTGACAGGAGGACTTGAGCTGATGGTGTGTGACTGATGGTGTGTGACAGGAGGACTTGAGCTGATGGTGTGTTACAGGAGAACTTGAAATGTGTTTGTTGAAGGCTTCTAGGGGAGCTAAAAGGTATTGATTGATTGATTTGGCAAGACTGCCTTCTCATTCCATACATCTTGCAATAAACAGAAGTCCACTACACTTTCACTTTGTTGAATTTATAAGTGGTTTCCAGTGGTGCATATAACAGGCTGCTTAATTATTGTTTTCATGGTTCCTTAACAGTGTTTCATTGGCATGGTGGTTAGAGTGCTTGCTAATTGTGGCCAAGTTACCGGGGTTCAGAGTTCAAAATATGGTAGTGTCAATCTCCAGTCTAATGGGTACCTGACTGCTCATGAGTTAGGAAGGCAAAGGCAGCGAAAAATGGAACTGGTCACTCCACCTCATAAAGCTAGGCTTTGTATTGTGAAGTCTCTAACTCTTCAATCCCCTACCGCTGTATGTCCAATGGGACTACCTTTAACTTACCTAGTATACGAGGGGCGTTCAGAAAGTAATGCACCACATCATTTTTCTCAGGAGCTGTTTATTCAAAAAGCATGAAATTTATACACAATATACATGGATATGTCATGTAAACATCGGTATTATTCAACATAATCCCCATCAACTTGTACGGCTTTATGCCAGCACGAAACAAGTGCATGTATTCCTAGCCCATACCAGATTTTGTCTTGATCATGTAGCCATTTCTTCGCTGCATGAATCACTCCTTCATCATCTTCAAACCTTGTCCCACGGAGTGCATCTTTAAGTGGACCAAATAGATGAAAATCAGAGGGTGCCAAATCGGGACTATAGGGTGGATGGGGTAGTACAGTCCAACCCAATTTGGTGATTGCTTCCCGTGTTGCCAGACTTGTGTGAGGTCGCGCATTGTCGTGAAGGAGAAGCAGGTCTGCTGGATTCTCCGATTGAAAACTATCTTTTTGTCTTGCAGATTGTCTCTCCTCAAAAAACGTCCACAGGAATCATACCTTCAATGTCCCAAAAGACAGTGATCATGACCTTTCCAGCTGAAGGAATTGTCTTGAATTTCTTTCTTCGTGGTGATTGCGGATGATGCCACTCCATTGACTATCTTTTTGTCTCAGGTTCAAAATGATGTGCCCAGGTTTCGTCACCTGTAACAATCTTAGCCAAAAAGTTATCTCCATCAGCATTGAAACGCTCCAACAATTCAGAAGACATTGCTTTCCTTTGCAATTGGTGGTCATTTGTGAGACTTCGAGGAACCTTAGAAAATCCGAGAGTTTTTATAACTGCATTTGCACTACCAATGCTGACTGACAGCTGTAAGGCCAATTGTTGAGTAGTGATTCGCCTATCAGTAAGAATAATGCCCTCAGCGCATTTCAACATTTCTGCTTTGGTGGCTGTGGCAGGACGTCCAGAGCACGGCCGATCAAGCAGCTCCGTATCTCCACTTCCTGATTCTTTGATTCTCTAAACCCAGCGACTGACTGTACTCCTGTTGACTGCAAAACTTCCATACACATCACATAGACGCTTGTGAATGTTCACAACAGTTTCCTTCTCTGCAACGAGAAATTCTATCCCAATTCGCTGCTTATAACACAAGTTGCTAACACGCTCCATTTCAACGGTTTAGGGCAGCGGTATTATTTGGCCGGTTGCGGTACAATTTGGTGCACACAATTGGCACATGCCATATTTGAAGTGTGCAAAATTTCATGCTTCTATCTTCATTATTAGCTGAGAAAAACGATGTGGTGCATTTCTTTCTGAACGCCCCTTGTAGTTATGGCCGATAGTGAATCCGTGCATTCATTACACACACACATAAACACACACAAAAACAAGGATGAGTTTGCCACTCTACAACTATGGTTAAACTTTACATTAACCATCATGCAAGTTGTCACAGAGTGCTCAAAGATTTTGTCTAGATTATTTTAAAATTCCTTACTTTTCTTTTCCTTCACATTTTGTCTGTTTTCTCTACGGAAATATTTGCACCTGCGATCGTTTCTTTAGCTGTTTTTCAAGTCTTCGCTAATAGTCCTGTAATTCGATCCAAATTCTAGTTTCTTCTACAAAGGCACTTAAAGAGATTTCTTTAGGGACGTCTATACGATTTATTAGCTTGGTCGATTTCGCAGTGGTTCCCAGAGTATCTAATTTCAGTGTTCAGTGGTCAACTGGAGACCGCCACGATAAATCTTTTACGTGTCTTAGCATGAGACGGGAAATAATTAACTCTGGACGTGGGAACGGAAATGTTTTAACTTCATGCGAACGAATGCTGAGTTTTAAGAAGACTTGCTGATTTAACCGTGGGAAGACAACGCAAGCTTATAGAAGAGAAGCATCAACTTACCTCATATCTACAAGTATATGTGATTGAGAGTAAACGCTACTAAAGTTCTATTTCTTAAGCGGTGGATAAAGTCCTGAGCACCAAGTTGCAGAATCCTAGCCAGTTTCTGGATTTTGATTGCTGTAAATTGTTGCGAGTAAACCGCCTAGTTGCTCTATGCTACAGAGAGAACTAGTGCTTACGTCTCAAACCATCTAGCGGTGTTCACAAGTCAGCAACCCTGAGCAGTCTACAGCATTTAAGCAGTCAATACCTCGTCAGCGCCTGAACAGCATAACGCAACTTCACAACCAGGTGAACGAACAGCCTAGTCATCTCTTGGACTGTTGCTCAACTGAATCAAATTCTCCAGTTGGTAATCCCTACCTACTGTGACGCCCAGGAGAAGTCCAAGCAGATAAGTCTACGTAAAACCCAGGCCAAAATCAGAATTCACTTATCCAAGAAATAGCCGTAGGAATAAACTTTCGTCAGGGAGGAAAATAGCCTCTTATTCTTATCTGAACCAAAGACACTGACAGTTCTAAATTTCCTAGTATTTCTTTTTTTAAAGTACATGTCAACATTGATTTTATATTTCTACTGTAATTAAAGTAATTATGTACATTCTGTAACTCACCATCATTCTGAGTTTGACTTAGTAGATTGTATGTTCTGTTCAGAAAAACATTCTCAACCCTCTTTGTATTACTTGTTACTACTAGTTCATCTTCAAAAAGATTTGAGTAAGAAAGAGTTAGTCGTCGCCAGAAAAATACAAGAGTTGGTAGTCTAAAAGGTGAGAGAACCACTGACACCAACCTGTGCCCTTCTGTTAACTCTTTCCCTCAACACTAGCTCACCTCTGTGAAAACTAGTGTCTAAAGGTCTATGTGCTTTCTACACATCTTCCTTACTATACAAAACTCTTTATGCGACAATTGAATTCTCATTCAACGTCAATTGGAGTAACATGGAGAGCGCATATATGTCAAAATAATGACAGGAGAATAATCAAAGCCAACATGTTAAAAATTCAGCACCTGCAGCACATTTAGAAGACTAAGAAGTTGAAATATTTAAATAAAGTGTAATTTGACTAATTACTTAACAGTTTTATAATCACAATATTTGTTTGTAAATGCATGGTTATCTTTAAAATTGTTACCTTGATAGCCTGTGTTCTGAATATATACTTTAATATTGCCTGGATTATTTCCCAACAAGAACATTCACTCAAAACACAGTGCAATACACACCATTTCAGTATTTTCCAAAAAGCTGGTGTGAATATTTCTAATGCAGTGAACAATGCACTACAAAAAGATTGAAAGCCATGTGCATTATTTTAATGGGTTTTCAGTTTTGATTTCACAGTTCAATGTGCGGTGTTTCCATATTTTCCTGAAAATCTGGCTTCATAGGTTGCAAACTTTCATTGAGAAAATTATTAATGTGTCGATTTTCCAGTTCTTGCTTCTTGGTGTTGTAGTCCAATTCTAAGCCTTCTTTCCATCTTTCCTGTTGGCAATCTAATCTTATGTCTTTAGTCCACTTAAAAAGCATTTGCAAATGATTTCTGTGAGTGTTAATAATCTTCATGTTGTTTGCTTTCAAGGTGTTATTTATTTTCATTTACATGCAAATACCTTCAAGCTCATCAAAACTTCTCCACATTATTTTCTGCTAGGGATAACTAACAAAATATTATAATAAAATGAGAGATAATTAGTAGGTAGTGACAGTGGGTGGGGATCCATTACTTTAAACTTGTGAAGATAACATTTTAAACAAAATGTTGCTCGTTCAAACCAGTCACAGACAACTTCATCATCACTACTCCCCAAGAAGCTTAAGCCTTCACTAAATTATAGCCACGCCCTCCCATCTTGTGACATCAAGGTCACTCCCATGTCTTTTCCATCCTTTCCATTTATGCCTCCAGTTATCCTCTCCGTGTGTCCTTTGGTCTCCTTCCACCTCTCCAACCGTAGGGGCTGGAGAACAAGGACCACCTTGCTACACCATTAACTGGTCTCCTCAGTGTATGTCCTGACCATCACCAATATCCTCTTCCCATTTCCTATTCACCAGCATCCATTTGGCTCCCATCACCAGTTCCACATTGGTGATCATGTCAGAGGTAACAATTTATTTATTTTTAGTGCTCTGCCACAGACTTCCTGCAAGAGAGCCAACAGCAGTGATGCTCCTATGTTTCTTAAAGAGTGGAAGAGAAAAAAAAAAGAGACTTGTCATAGGTGACAGGTTATCTATCTACATATTTATCTGTCACTCAGACATACCTTGCTTGTTGCTGGCTGTGATGTGCCTTTTTTCCCATTATTTTCTTCTTTCTCTCCATCTGAAAGACAGATGACACAGATAAAAGACATGAATAATTGATTACCCACAATGGCAAGCAGTCTGTTATCATTCTCATAAAAATAATGAGAAGGGGAAGCAATGGGCATAGCACACAAGGGCTACAAGACCAAAAAGGGGAAGGGAGTGGCTTGCTATACAGATGTGAGGATTGAGTAGTGAGTTTTTAATTATGCCAAGGTGGGAATCCCCTTGACTACAAGTAATAAATAATGTATAACCTCTATCAACAATCACCTACAGGAGAATCTTCTATTGATTTCACTAGTTACCTCAAATCATGAGAATAGATAAACTGTAAATAGTACAAAAGAGAGATGGAAGGAGGAAACAGTTGAAATAGCTTTATAAAGTATAACGTTTTCAATGTTTGCCATTTATCTAATTCAGCATCTAAAGTGTGGATTAAAAAAGTGACTAAAAATTTCGGAAGAAAAGGCGTTAATTTCATACAAGCCACATGACTGTCTCTTCTCACAGCTTATAACAGCACTTAAATAAGGATAAAGTAAAGTTGAAAAGAAAGAATTGTTTCTGAAAAAAATTTGCTAATGCACACATAACTCTAGCCAAGCAATAGCTTCTCATAGAAACATGCATATCACATGACATTACGAGATGAGTCTACTAAGAACCATTACTCACAAAACAGTCCTAAGACAACCCTTTTAGTTCTTGCAGATCTCTGAAGAGGCTAGAAAAGACCAGAACCCCTGTCCCTCAGGCATATTTTAAGAAGTTACTAAGGTAAGCCTGTGTATGAGCTTAGTAACCTAAATGTGTACAAGAAACTGCTCATAAACCAGCACTGTAAGAACATATGAAGTAGTTTGATACAAGCTTCTTGCTTGGGGCTAGCAGCATTTATGTCCTCGTGAAGAATTTAACAGAAGTTATAGCACTGTGGGCAGTTTTTATTTCACGCGCTAATTTTTTTCCTGTTAACAAAATTAATCAGTGCCCTCTTCACCATTTCCTTTCTCTATCCAGAACTCTCTCCATCAAACAATGGACAGCTTTTAGCAGAAGAATAAATTGAAAGAGCAAAGTTATTTAAACTGGTCCACTATTTGCGAGGGGAAAAAAAAACTAGCTAGATGAAACTGAATGGGGATATTCAAATGAAACCAGGAGTTAATGTTTTGTGCTGTCATGCCTGATCGCAGCTGTTTACTGAGTAAACAGATCTAGTTTTCAGTTTCTACAAAACATTGTTCAGTTTCCAATAGAAATTAAATAAGTGACTACATTAAACATGCTGATAACATCATGAAAGGTAAATTATACTGGTGTAGTCTCGTTCAGGGCTTTTATACCTAGCCGGGCACTATTCAAACTGTGACAGTTTTTGTTGAAAGCAATTTGCAAGTGAAAACAAATGTTATGGAACTCAAGCAGCAATATATACTCAGTACTTTTCTGATGTTACAGTAATCACTAATACCTAGCTGGGCACTATTCAAACTGTGGCAGTTTTTGTTGAAAGCAATTTTCAAGTGAGAACAAATGTTACCAAACTCAAGCAGCAATATATACTCAGCACTTTTCTGATGTTACAGTAATCACTACCTTCATCATCACATTCAGCACCTCAAGGAGTATTTGCCTTCAACAAACTTATGCTAACTCTTCCTGTCCTGTGCCATCAGCTCAAGGTCTTTTTGTATCTTCTTTATTCCCTTCATGTGTTTCCAGTTCTCTTCTCTATGTGCTCTTTGTCTTTGGTCTCAATCTACCTCTCTTACCCTAGGGATTCCAAAATAAGGACTGCCTAGTAATGTTATCAACAAGTTTTCTCAATGTGTGTCCTATCCATCTCCAGCATCTTCTTCCCATCTCTTGTTCCACTGGTACTTATCTGGTTCTTGTCATCTCTTGTTCCACTGGTACTTATCTGGTTCCTGTCATCTCTTGTTCCACTGGTACTTATCTGGTTCTTCCCATCTCTTGTTCCACTGGTACTTATCTGGTTCTTGTCATCAGTTACCCATCACTACCTTAATTCTTATCAATATAAAGTATGTCTGTACAAAACAAACCTTATACATAACATTAACAATTATTTGAAATCAAAAGTCAAGTTTAAAAGCAAAATTTCATCTATTTGGGAATAAGTAGTCCTCATTTTTGGCAGATTAGTGATTGGCTTCTAGTTACTGATGTCTGTAACTTCCTGGTTATTGTTCTTCATCTTTCACAGCCACACAAAAGGACTAACTTGACATTTGAGTTGAAGATTCTGATTTTTGTGTTGGACTTGATTTCTCTTGATCTTCATCAATTTCTAAATGCAATGAAAGGCTCCTTGTCTTTATATTCTTACTTTGATATCCCTGTTTGTTCCTCCAACTCTGTCTATACTACTGCCAAGATATATGTATGACTTCTCTTGTAGGGATGTTTCTTCAAGTGCAATATTTATATTATTTGTGGAATTTATTCTCATAATCTTTGTTGTTTCCTTGTGTATGTTATGTGACCTTTGATCAAGTATTTTCATTTTGTCTTCCAGCTGGTTAAAAAGGTTCTAATTTTGTCTAGGTGTATTGGTGACTCACCTCATAAGATATATTTGACATTTGTCCTGCTGTACAGTATTCTCATACTAAAGTCTGTCATACAGTATTCTCATACTAAAGTCTGTCATACAGTATTCTCATACTAAAGTCTGTTGTACTGTATTCTCATACTAAAGTCTGTTATACAGTATTCTCATACTAAAGTCTGTCGTACAGTATTCTCACACTAAAGTCTGTCATACAGTATTCTCATACTAAAGTCTGTTATACAGTATTCTCATACTAAAGTCTGTCGTACAGTATTCTCACACTAAAGTCTGTCATACAGTATTCTCATACTAAAGTCTGTTGTACCAAATAACTTGCATTTACTGACAGCAGGACAAAGACAGAATACTTCTTCTTCTTCTTCTTCCTCGTTCGCCCTGAAAAGGACGGTGGTTGCGTTGTGTCTGTTTACAACGTAGCTGTGATATCTGCACCTTTCGGTCGACACATCCGACTTCTGCACGGCATTTTTTAGGACCGGGTTTGCCTTCCCATTTCGATCCACACTCGCTCAGCCAGCCTGCACAGCTGCAGACTGTTTCCAGGACCACCACGTGGAGGTGGAGTGCGGTCTTGACCAGCTCTGGTTCGCTGGTCCTGACGCAGGCAGTCAAGCTATGAGTCGCTGACTGCGGTCTCTATTGCTGCGTCTTGAGGTCCCAGACAGAATACAACAACTGCTCCCTCAGGCATGTCATACAACACAACTAATACAAAGTTGTGCATGGGAGCTGGCAACTTCATCATTGTAAAAAAAGTTGCTACAAAAAACACCACAGCAAGAGCATGTGAATTCTTTATGTAGACTTCCTGCAAGGGGGGGCCAGTTTCAGTAGTGGCTCCATACTCTATAAGGAGCAAAAGGGAAAAAAGAATGAATAAAGCCGTCTTGGGGTGGGTCTCTGAAGTGAACTGCTCCACAGACAGGTCACAAGAGGTGACTAAAGCAGACTATACATGGTACTGGCAGCCACACCTTGTAAAACACACTGTTATAAAACCACTACTGCAAGATCTGATAAAGTGTTTTGCTTTTCTACAAGGGACCAGCTGTAATATTGGTTTCATGGTTCTAAGAAGCAAGTATTTACCAAGAGCTAACACTCAGTGGATCCAAGTCAAGTCAAGTCAAGTAGCAAGTTTAGAGAAGTAAATATGAAGGCAACAAGCTAGAAAATTCATTCTTGTGGAAAAATAAAGGTGCAAAGGCACTTCTTTACTTCAGCTTCATATAACATTAAGCCCAGTCCTCAAATAATAAACCGCATGATCAGTGTCTGCTTATGTAAACACATAGCTCTCAATTACTTGATAGCCATGGCCACCAGGTATGTGGTATGTTATTATGTCTAACCCAAGCAGGAAAATATTTCTCATACAATCAAATAGATAAGATTTATGGCTCCTGGGTTGGTTACATGCTTGCATTAGAATAAAGAATGCACAGGGTTCAGGGAAAAAAAAGGAGGGGGTGTCTCTCTCAAAACCTTAGAAACAGCAAACTTCTGCTTGAGACCAGAAAAGTAATTTCAGTATGAATAAGCCTAGATTGACATGCAAGTTTATGACCCACAAGAACATGTATGAAAGTTAAAATAACTCATGCTTACTGGTTTGCTTGACATTTATGCCTGCTTAAATAATGCAATTAACCTTGATATTTAAAAATTTACTTCATCTGATACAGGCTTACAGTAATGTGCATGAATTTATTTCTAAAGCTGCCAATAATTTAATATTTAACAAAGTATTTCACCTGACACTAACATGAACAAATTAACTATATTTATGTCTAACTAACTCCACCCTTAAATCTCCAATGGCATGCTTATCTGAAACTACTTTGTTATAGAGTTGATCAAAGAGGGATTATTGTGTGTCATAGTAATAGTTGGTTAGAATGTCATGTAGTCTGTGTTATCGAGCCGCAAACTGGATTTATGAAAATAGTTGCTTAGATCATCTTGTGTGACATTATGTGACACTCACTGTGTCATTCTGACTAACTTACTTACTTAGTAGCTCCTCTTCTACTGTGAGGTGTAGAGGTTTGGATACTATCCTATCGGCTGTCTTCCTCCTGGCCTGGTTCCATTCTAGTCCTTGGTCCTTCAGAGATTGCATTCTGACTTAACACAAGCTTTTATATTTTTGTAACAAGAGATTTCATTCCAGAATCACAAAGAGAGATAGAGGGAGGCCAAAGAACACATGGAGAAGACAATTGCAGACATACATGAAGAGGATGAAGAAGACATGGAAAGACCTTGAGCTGATGGCACGGGACAGGAAGACTTGGCTTAAGTTTGTTGTAGGCCTATGCTCCTGGAGGGACTGTAGGGTGGGGAATAACAAGACTGTCTTCCAAGATCGCAGACACTGGCAACACTTAAGGTAATACATAGCAGCAACACTTAAGTAATACATAGCAGCAACACTTAAGTAATACATAGCAGCAACACTTTAGTAATGGAGTACGCAGATTCTAAGTAAAGCTAATATATTTATTCATCACCATCTTCACCCTTCAGCTCCCCCAGGACCATAGGCCTTCAATAAATGTCTGGTAGGTCCACCAGCTCTGTAACGTCTGCTTAAGATCCTACCATATCGTTGCTATCCCTTTCATTTCTGTTTCTAGTTCTCTGCTAAGTGTTTTTTAGTCTACCCCCACCTTTTTTACCCTGGGAACTGCCTTGTAATGCAATCAACAGGTTTATTCTATGTGTGTCTTATCTTAGAGGAGTAAGAAGTAAGAAAAGACATGGGCTTTGGATAGGACACACATTAAGAAGACCAGCTGATAATACAACTAGGCAGTCTCTGTTCTACAATTCCTAGAGTAAGAACAATAGAGG
The DNA here is from genome assembly GCA_024509875.1 of Oreohelix idahoensis. Lineage (NCBI taxonomy): Eukaryota > Metazoa > Mollusca > Gastropoda > Stylommatophora > Oreohelicidae > Oreohelix > Oreohelix idahoensis. The sequence continues at coordinate 17,970 of JAMPIV010009830.1, read as the reverse complement.
GTACCAAAAACATATTCAGAAGGGAACTTGAGACAAACTTTAAGGAGCACAGCAAGGTTTAATAACAACTTGTTAAAGGACTACGATCTATAGAGAGCTGAAAATGATCATAATAATAATTTACAAGGCTAACTTTATATGTGAAGTTTATATCTTCATTCTGTCATAAAGTTGGTGGTCTGTCTCAGACATCTGTCTCAGGCTTCTCTGTCATAAAGTTGGTGGTCTGTCTCAGGCTTCTCTGTTCTCTGTCATAAAGTTGGTGGTCTGTCTCAGTCTTCTCTGTCATAAAGTTGGTGGTCTGTCTCAGGCTTCTCTGTTATCTGTCATAAAGTTGGTGGTCTGTCTCAGGCTTCTCTGTTCTCTGTCATAAAGTTGGTGGTCTGTCTCAGGCTTCTCTGTTCTCTGTCATAAAGTTGGTGGTCTGTCTCAGGCTTCTCTGTTCTCTGTCATAAAGTTGGTGGTCTGTCTCAGGCTTCTCTGTCATAAAGTTGGTGGTCTGTCTCAGGCTTCTCTGTTCTCTGTCATAAAGTTGGTGGTCTGTCTCAGGCTTCTCTGTTCTCTGTCATAAAGTTGGTGGTCTGTCTCAGGCTTCTCTGTCACAAAGTTGGCAGGCTGTCTCAGGCTTCTCTGTTCTCTGTCATAAAGTTGGTGGTCTGTCTCAGGCTTCTCTGTTATCTGTCATAAAGTTGGTGGTCTGTCTCAGGCTTCTCTGTTCTCTGTCATAAAGTTGGTGGTCTGTCTCAGGCTTCTCTGTTCTCTGTCATAAAGTTGGTGGTCTGTCTCAGGCTTCTCTGTCATAAAGTTGGTGGTCTGTCTCAGGCTTCTCTGTCATAAAGTTGGTGGTCTGTCTCAACCGTCATAAAGTTGGTGGTCTGTCTCAGGCTTCTCTTGTCACTGTCATAAAATTGGTGGTCTGACTCAGGCTTCTCGTTCTCTGTCATAAAGCTGGTGGTCTGTCTCAGGCTTCTCTGTCACCATAAAGTTGGTGGTCTGTCTCAGGCTTCTCTGTCCTCAAGTTGGCAGTCTGTCTCAGGCTTCTCTGTTATCTGTCATAAAGTTGGTGGTCTGTCTCAGCCTTCTCTGTTATCTGTCATAACGTTCGCGGTCTGTCTCAGGCTTCTCTTGTCATAAAGTTGGCAGGCTGTCTCAGGCTTCTCTGTCATAAAGTTGGCAGGCTGTCTCAGGCTTCTCTGTCACAAAGTTGGCAGGCTGTCTCAGGCTTCTCTGTTATAAAGTTTGCAGGCTGTCTCAGGCTTCTCTGTCATAAAGTTTGCAGGCTGTCTCAGGCTTCTCTGTCATAAAGTTGGTGGTCTGTCTCAGGCTTCTCTGTCATAAAGTTGGTGGTCTGTCTCAGGCTTCTCTGTCATAAAGTTGGTGGTCTGTCTCAGGCTTCTCTGTCATAAAGTTGGTGGTCTGTCTCAGGCTTCTCTGTTATCTGTCATAAAGTTGGTGGTCTGTCTCAGGCTTCTCTGTTCTCTGTCATAAAGTTGGTGGTCTGTCTCAGGCTTCTCTGTCATAAAGTTGGCAGGCTGTCTCAGGCTTCTCTGTCATAAAGTTGGTGGTCTGTCTCAGGCTTCTCTGTCATAAAGTTGGCAGGCTGTCTCAGGCCTCTCTGTCATAAAGTTGGTGGTCTGTCCCAGGCTTCTCTTGTCATAAAGTTGGCAGGCTGTCTCAGGCTTCTCTGTCATAAATCTCTGTCATAAAGTTGGTGGTCTGTCTCAGGCTTCTCTGTTCTCTGTCATAAAGTTGGTGGTCTGTCTCAGGCTTCACTGTTCTCTGTCATAAAGTTGGTGGTCTGTCTCAGGCTTCTCTGTCATAAAGTTGGCAGGCTGTCTCAGGCTTCTCTGCTATAAAGTTGGTGGTCTGTCTCAGGCTTCTCTGTCATAAAGTTGGCAGGCTGTCTCAGGCTTCTCTGTCATAAAGTTGGTGGTCTGTCTCAGGCTTCTCTGTCATAAAGTTGGTGGTCTGTCTCAGGCTTCTCTGTCATAAAGTTGTAGGCTGTCAGCTTCTTCCTCAAAAGTTGTTGGAGAAGGTCTCAGCTCTGTCTCAGGCTTCTCTGTCATAAAGTTGGTGGTCTGTCTCAGGCTTCTCTGTCATAAAGTTGGTGGTCTGTCTCAGGCTTCTCTGTTCTCTGTCATAAAGTTGGTGGTCTGTCTCAGGCTTCTCTGTTCTCTGTCATAAAGTTGGTGGTCTGTCTCAGTCTTCTCTGTCTTAAAGTTGGTGGTCTGTCTCAGGTTTCTCTGTTATCTGTCATAAAGTTGGTGGTCTGTCTCAGGCTTCTCTGTTCTCTGTCATAAAGTTGGCAGGCTGTCTCAGGCTTCTCTGTCATAAAGTTGGTGGTCTGTCTCAGGCTTCTCTGTTCTCTGTCATAAAGTTGGTGGTCTGTCTCAGGCTTCTCTGTTATCTGTCATAAAGTTGGTGGTCTGTCTCAGGCTTCTCTGTCATAAAGTTGGTGGTCTGTCTCAGGCTTCTCTGTTCTCTGTCATAAAGTTGGCAGGCTGTCTCAGGCTTCTCTGTCATAAAGTTGGTGGTCTGTCTCAGGCTTCTCTGCTATAAAGTTGGTGGTCTGTCTCAGGCTTCTCTGTCATAAAGTTGGTGGTCTGTCTCAGGCTTCTCTGTCATAAAGTTGGCAGGCTGTCTCAGGCTTCTCTGTCATAAAGTTGGTGGTCTGTCTCAGGCTTCTCTGTCATAAAGTTGGCAGGCTGTCTCAGGCTTCTCTGCTATAAAGTTGGTGGTCTGTCTCAGGCTTCTCTGTCATAAAGTTTGTGGTCTGTCTCAGGCTTCTCTGTTATCTGTCATAAAGTTGGTGGTCTGTCTCAGGCTTCTCTGTCATAAAGTTGGTGGTCTGTCTCAGGCTTCTCTGTCATAAAGTTGGTGGTCTGTCTCAGGCTTCTCTGTCATAAAGTTGGTGGTCTGTCTCAGGCTTCTCTGTTCTCTGTCATAAAGTTGGTGGTCTGTCTCAGGCTTCTCTGTTATCTGTCATAAAGGTGGTGGTCTGTCTCAGTTCTCTGTCAGTTTCTCTGTCTCAGGCTTCTCTGTCATAAAGTTGGTGGTCTGTCTCAGGCTTCTCTGTCATAAAGTTGGTGGTCTGTCTGTCTAAAGTTTCTCTGTCATAAAGTTGGAGAAGTCTCAGCCTGCATGTTGGTGGTCAGTCTGTCTCAGGCTTCTCTTGTCATAAAGTTGGTGGTCCTCAGGCTTGTTGTCATAAAGTCATGCTGGCTCTGTCTCAGGCTTCTCTGTCACCATAAGTTGGTGGTCTGTCTCAGGCTTCTCTGTTGTCATAAATGTTGGTGGTCTGTCTCAGGCTTCTCTGTCATAAAGTTGGTGGTCTGTCTCAGGCTTCTGTTCTGTCATAAATGTTGGTGAAGGCCACGTCTGGCAGGTCTGTCTCAGACTTCTCTGTCACCATAAGTTGGTGGTTGTCTCAGGCTTCTCAACTTCTCTGTCATAAAGTTGGGCAGTCTGTCTCAGGCTTCTCTTGTCACCATACAGTTTCTGTCTCAGGCTCAACTCTGTTCTCTGTCATAAAGTTGATGGTCTGTCTCAGGCTTCTCTGTCATAAAGTTTCTCTGTCTCAGGCTTGTTGGAGAAGTCATAAAGTTGGCAGTCTGTCTCAGACTTCTCTGTCATAAAGTACAGTGGTCTGTCTCTCTGTCATAAAGGAGGGTCAGCTGGCAGTCTGTCTCAGACTTCTCTGTCATAAAGTTACAGGTCTGTCTCAGGCTTCTCAACTATGTTGGAGAAGGCCAAGCTGGCAGTCTGTCTCAGACTTCTCTCTGTCACCATAAAGTTGGTGTTTCTCCTCAACTATGTTCTCTGAAGGTCATAAAGTTGGCAGGTCTGTCTCAGGCTTCTCTGTCACCATAAAGTTTGGTCCCTGTCTCAGTTCTCTGTCATAAAGTTGGTGGTCTGTCTCAGGCTTCTCTTGTCACTATACAGTTTCTCCCTCAACTATGTTGGAGAAGGCCATGCTGCCACCCTGCACCTCTCGTGTAACTGACAGTTTTGGAGTACGTGTTTTACTGTTTGTTTGTCCTCCATATATGGGCACATATCTGTCTGTCCTATTTTTAGATTGTTGTACAGATGGTATCTAAGTCTGCAATGGCCGGTTCTTAGTCAAATAATTCACATAAGACATAATCCATAGAATTTGAAGGCAAACATTTATAAATTTTAGTTTCATTATTTACAGCATATAAAAGTTTTGTTTTACATGGTTACAGAACATATCTGAGAAGTCATGTCTTTGTGGGGTCTCAAATTATAAACTTGGTGCCAGTTTTTCTTGTGCTTGTGGGTGTGCATGTTTTTTTCCCCTCGATAGTTTAGGCAAGCGTTCTATTGACAGAGTGGTTAGAGGGCTGGTCTCTGGCAGCAAAGGTGCTGGGTTCGAATCATGGTACCAATTCGCTCCAGTTTACCCAGCTGTAAATGGGTACCCAACTCTGCTCTTTGAGTTAGGGAAGGAAAAGGCAGCTATGAAGGGAACTGGTCACCCCCACCTCTCAATGCTGGACCTAGTATGGTGAAGTCTCTAACACTTCACTCCCCTATGGCAGTATATGCTATGAGACTACCTTTAACTTTAATAATTTATGCAGGCTTCCTAAATTATGATAACGGTATTCCCCTAGCACTTTTTCTTAAAGTAGCTTTTGTGTTGAGGGAAAAATTGGTTGTGTCTTGCACTTAAACTACTTCTTTAAATTTTGAACTAGGAACTTGGAAATGATGATCAATGCATATACTTTTGTTTTAATTGATGGAGAAAAATAACATGTTCAACCCTAGATTGGTTATATAGGAAATGTAGTGACTAAGCCTATAATTTTACACAGTATAATCGATTGTCGCCATTAACTCATGGCATTGTCCCTCCTGGCAGTTTATTATCTGAAGGTAAATGAAATTTCTCTTTCATGTGTGTGTGGTTTATATTTCAGTTTTTTAAACAACAAATAGCAGATTCATCATAAATGTTGTATTGTATGTTTTTTGTGTTTAAAAAAAAAGAGGGAGGAAGGGAGTGAAGGCTAAGTGTTTGTGGGTTTATATTTAATGTACTCTTAAGCTGAAATTGATAAAATCATTATCAGCAACATTGTTTTCTTTTTCATTCTTTATGCAGCACGGAGCCATTTGTTCAGCTGGTCCTCGTGAATCACTCAATATATCCATGTTCTCCTGCAATGGTGGATTCTGTAGCAACTTCTTTTGCATGCTGCAGGTAACCATCTACACAACCTCATTTTAGTCGCGTCTTATGATATGCCCGAGGAAGAAGTGGGTCTATTCTTTGTTTATCACCTCAGAGACCCGCGGAAACTAAACAGGGCAATTAGTCAAATATGTTAGACATTATTATATACTTAATTCCATGCCATAACTAAAATTACAAAGTAAATTAATATTGCAGAGTAGCACAAACCTTGATCAGGTGTGTCCTTGCTGATAAGTGGAGGGGCGATTTCATTCAGCTCCTTGCTAGCAGTTTCGGAGTCGAACTTCAAATTAGCACCCTTGATATTGCTTGAATTCTTTCCGTCTGGCTCATCACAGTTATCAGCCATTGCTTCACTTCACACAACTTTGTAAAATTCACTATATCCGTTTTAACTTTCTGTTTAATTTAACAACTCAATAAAGACGGGACGGAGCAACCAGACGTGATAGCCTTGGCGATAAAGAAAATTCTTAGAATATATTTGTTCTAAGTCTTTTGTAAATAGGCCCAACGGGGCACAACGTATATATAAAATGGCTGTAAATTAACTTAACTTTCTTTGGTTATAAAGTTTACAAATAAAGTTTTTAATTTACTTTTGGTTGATACTTCCGGTTACGTTATCATAGCAACAACTGAACTGACAGTATTTTCCTGGAATGTTTCTTTCGACTAGGCGTTGAAGCCGCGAGATGAACGAACGAACGAACTTTATGTAAGAATTGGGAAGGCAAGCCGTCTGACATTCTGTGCTTTCTTTCTCTCGCCTTTCATACTGAATTCATTTATTCTCACATGCATTTTACATATCTTCTTCTTCTTCTTCTTCGTTCGTCCTGAAAAGGACGTTGGTTGCGTTGTGTCCGTTTACAGCGAAGCTGCGATATTTGCACCTTTCGGCCGACACATCCGACTTCAGCACAGCATTTTTGGGACCGGGTTAGCCTTCCCTCTTCGATCCCTACTCACTCAGCCAGACTGCAGTGATGCAGCCTGTTTCCAGGACCACCACTTGGAGGTGGAGTAGGGTCTTGGTCAGCTCTGGTTCGCTGACCCTGACGCAAGCAGTCTAGCTATGGGTCGCTAACTGCATTTCTCACTGTTGACGCGTCTTAGGTCCCATTTTACATATCAATTTCAAGGAATTCACCTCTACACCTCACGGTAGAAGGGGAACGACTAAGTAAGTAAGGAATTCAATGTTGTAAAGTAAAATAAAATTGCACGCTCATATTAACATTAACTACTTATAAGCATGACATAAAATATGTTGAAGAGTACAAACATCGTCATTAGAACCTACAGTTGATGTTACAAGAAAAGATAATGAGAGTAAGCAAGTATGATAGTTCTTAACTTTTCCTTGTCACTCAATACGCTGATTGTATGTGTGTGTGTATATATATATATATTCCCTTAACCAGCGGCACTTGGGCTTTCAGCCCTTCGGCCCAATGACATGTCATTGCGAGGCTGGGGAACCTAAGGACTTTCCTTCCAACCCGGTCAGGAGCTTCGCTCCTTCCCATCCACAGAGGGTTTATCACAGGAGCCGTTCAGGCTATTCAGTCAAATTTCCGGCCGTAAACATTTCTTCAAACGCCGACGCCCGGGTTTGAACCATGAACACCTGGTCGCCAGTACAACGCCGAAGCCATTACACCAGCGCGGCTCCCTACATATATATATATATATATATATATATATATATATATATATATATATATATATATATATATATATATATATATATATATATATATATATATATATATATATATATATATATATATATATATATATATATATATATATATGGGCCTATACACACACCGTAAGGCTAAGAAACCCATGACCTTTAAATATTTGTAAAACTCGGCCGAAAATGACCGTGAAAAAATGTTTACCTGCATTTTGCCTATTTCAGTTGGTGCTCAAAATGTCCGCCGCATGCTGCAACACATGCGCGAAGTCGGGTGCGCCACTTTCTCACTGACTCGTCAATTGTGCGTTGTTCTAGCTCATCCCATGCCTGCTTTATCCGCTCTCTTAGCTCATCCACGTTGCCAATTTTCTTTCGGTAGACATTATCTTGCAAAACGCTCCAAATCCCATAGTCCATGGGGTTAAGATCTGGACTATTTGGTGGCCAAAAATTAAGTTCGATGAATTCAGGTGTCTCCTGAGTGAGCAGCGCAAATGTATCCCTAGCACGATGAGCAGCACGGCTGTTTGTACCCTATACCAGAGCGCTCTTTTAGTTTCGGTGACCGGAATTCTGACACCGGGTATAAAATTTGCATGTGCACCGTAAACGACTACAGAGGGTTTTGGCGGGGAAAATCAGCTGATGTGTGTGTAAAATCAGTAAAATATAAATCATTACACACTCGTTCTGGATAAACACAGCGCTAAAATTCTTTTGTGTACTGTAACTGTGTTCTGTGTTCTATTTTTGGTTGCATTTTTATTTGATTGAAATTATATTTGACGGAGTTACAGACTTTTGAAAACAGCGTCATCATTTGAGAAAATTCATAACAGAAGTAATCTTTTTATTAATGTAATATCTAAAAATCGGCCCATTCGTATGAGTTTATAATTATAAAGACTTCTGGAAGGGAAGCTAAAGATTATTTCCACATACTTTTTTTTTATTATTTCATATCTTGATAATGTGTGGTAGTCAGTTTTGTGAGTTTGGCATTACAAGAACAAGCATATTGTCACCAGATTTTATAACATTTAAATCACTGTAAACGCATTCCTGATACTCGCAAATCTTAAATAAGGTTGTAAAAAAAAACTTTTTGTAAAGCACCATCTGTTTTTGCATTTTCATTCATTTATAATGATACTTAACTAGACGTATATGAGCGTCAGAAAACATGTAAAGCTATGATAGATTACTTCCACATACTTTGATCTATTTTTCAAGTCTTGTTAATCTTGTATTTATAATATGAATGTCTTTTTTTATTGTGTGTGAGATAAGGACTGTTCCATTAGTGTTCTTTGTAGACAATCCTGTTTGTATATCTTCTTTCATTCACAGATAAAGCATTCTACAGCCTGGTGTTAGACTTGATACTCCCAAATATTCCATTATCTTTATACAAACACAAGTAAACTATACTACAAAACAACGAAATGGAACATACTTTTTGCACCATATAAATTGTGCCTGTGGCAAGAGAGCATTAGCTTCCAAAACAAAAAGTTCAAATCATAAAGCACTAAACTGTTCTAATTAAGTTAATGATCTGTTCTTTTTGTTTGGAATTAACGTATCAGATGATAAACCCACAGAGCATTCAACTATATTTTGTAAGAAGTGTTACTTACGAATACAAAACTCAAGAAGGAGGCATAATGAGAAGTGTCTTGAAACAGCCAAGTTACTATCGGAAAACAGTCAGCACATCTGGAAAGACTATGACCATAATTTAACTATAAGTGAATGTCAACTGTGCAATTATTTTGCAAAGACATCTTTTGGTGTTTTAAAAACAAAAAGCTGCTCTATCCCTTGTGATGTTCTTTCTGACCCTTCCATGTCTAGTCAGTCAGTTAGCTGTGTCAGTGTTTGTAGTCAAAAAAAGAGGACAGCCTATTGTACTACAAAAACTAATTAAACATAGAAGAGAAACATCAGTCACCAGAACGCCAACAAAACGTAAGCGATCTCAATTTCTCCACACTGTTAGGAAACATATTGCTGGAACATCAACTGACTCACTAGACCTGCAGAAAATTTGCAGGAAAGCAGGCATTGAAAGTAGAGTTAGAATATCCAAAGAATTAGATTAGCAGGAGAGAAAACAGAGAAGATTATTGAAACATGTTGGTGTTGACATGGAGCATGAAGGGGCAGAAAGAAAATGGACAAGAGAGATTACGCGTGAATGGGTGGATGTGGAAATGAAAGAGTTTGTGGGGGATAATGGACCAAGGCTAGAGACACCATTTGCATGAATCAAAGATTTATGTGGCTTTCTTCGTGGAATAAGTTATAATGGAAACTCATTTGTTACAAATTTCTCCATTTGTGAATGTACAGATTCCTCCTATTAAAAAAAAGGAAGTGAGAATGATAATTGAGCGAAATTTTGGGGCTAGAACAAATTATGGCAGTTGTTGCGTGAGAGTGACAGAATTAACAGAGTGTGGAAATCATTTAATAGGTGTATGTTGTATTTATTAAATTGAACATTTCGTTTTACTCATGACCATACTAATTTTTACATGACCATCGTGATGTATGATTGAGATAATTGTTAGCTCTCATATTTTGGGGACAGTTGGGTGTGTTATTTTAAGGTACTAAATGTGGACTTGCGATTTAATGTTTCAATAATTAATGTTTGACGCATGAAACCAAAACAAAACTATGATATCCATTTTCTGCAGGTTTTCTACTTTTGATTTCTGTAATTTGTTATGCATGTTGATTGTGATCGTTTTAGTGTAAATTGCATTAGAAACAAACCATAACAAAATATTTAAAAAACATAAATTTTACACTATTTCAGACTATTATATCTTCTGTTCTAATTGTGATAAAATGTTTGTTCTTGTTCTAAAATTTACTCTAACATTTCTAGTCTAGCTTTACGCAAAATTAAAGCCGGTATTTATAATAATAAAGTAGCCTAAAAGCATTAATTAAGCCCTATCAAAAGTAAACACCGCCACATTTTTTTCCCGTTAGGAAGTTGACCACGTGACCTCTGTCATCATCATCATGTGACGTATTCTTTCCAGAACGTTGTCTCCATTACAGCTGCTCTGAACGCATCACGATTCTGGGCAAGTCGACCTGCATCAGCCAAAGACAAGTTCAGACTCTCTGTGATGTCCTGGGTCCACCGTCGTCTAGGTCGACCCCTTCCCCTTTTTCCAGGGACCATGCCTTCTATCACTGTTTTTTCCAGACTATTAAGTCTTTTTATATGACCGAAAAATTTCAGCTTCCTTATTGCGATGGTATTAAGGAGCCAATGTTCCTGTACGTTTAGTGAGTGCAGTACTTCTCTGTTGGTCTTTTTTTCTGTCCAGGGTATTCTCAACATCCTTCTGTAGCATTTCATTTCGAATGATGTAATCTTTTTTGCAACTGTTTTATTGAGTGTCCAAGTCTCCCAGCCGTATGTTGCTACTGGGAATATACATGCTCTGATCAGTTGTAACTTTGTTTCTTTGCTTGTGCCTCTGTCACAATAGCTATAAATAGCGCGGTCATGAAAAAAACAACTAAAGTATCGCTCGCAAACAGCCGTGGCAGGCGCGCCGTCTTGCTGGAAGAGGAAGAATTCTGACATTTCCCTCATGTAAGGAAGAAGGCATTTCATCAACAGTTTGTTGCGGTAGTAATCGCCATCTATCTTGATACCAGGTTGAACAAAATGAACTCCAGTGCGGCCCAGTGATGAGAAACCAACAGAAACCATTACTGATTTGCTGAACGTTGGTTATGCTCGCAGCAACCGATTAGCAGATATGTTTCTTTTTCTGGTGACAACCGGTGCATACACACGATCGTTCTGACTATTGGTAGGCCGAGCAACAGTAAAAAGTTTTTCATCCGTGAAAAAAATGAAACTCACTTTATGCTCTGGGGAGCGACGCAAAAAATGTTGGCACCGGGAAAGCCGTGACTCTTTGTTGCGTTCAGAAAACTCTGTCGCCCGATGTTTCTTAAACATTTTAACTTAAGTTCTTTTTTGATGATTATGCCCGCTGATCTTTGAGAAGCGCCTAACTGACGAGCAATTTGACGTTGGGAAAGATGTGTTTGCGGAAGTCCTTCTTGACTTTGCACAAGCTAGTTAACAGCATTGATGTTGTCATCGGTGAGCGCAGTGCGAGTTCGGCCATTCCCTTTACGACGTTCAACAGTGCCGGTTTGGTCTATCTTATGCAAAAGATATGTCAGTCCGCCTAAAGTCCATCCTTTGTTTGGAAACTCCTTAAGAAGTCGTTTCGCACGAAAATTTTTGTTATGTCAAAGAAAGTTGATTGCCGTTTTTTATTCTTCAGAAAACGCCATTTTGCAGGAGAGGAATTACAGTTTTTTGCAGCGCCACCTGCAAGGCGTAAAATTCGTTGCGTGAAATTTGAAATTCGAAATTTGAGACTCGAAATTCGAAAAGGGATAACATCAAAATACATAATTCCCGCCGTAAGTACTTGGTCGGTCGGTCAGTGTGATGGGTAATGGAAATGCAGCCTACTGTATCCGACAGCCTTCGTGACCTCGGCGTAGTTCTAAATTCGCTAGCAAGTCAAACATTTGACAGACTGCATTACTCATATTTAATCCACGCCTCTTTTTCTTGAGATGTAAACAAACAGACATATTACCAACTTCCGCGACCTGCCGGCATAACAGGCAGCGAGCCCTGATTTGTTTACCTAGTTTCTCACGCGAGCTGATCTGCCAATCATCATCGGACAGATCGCACGTGGGATAAACACTTAACCCTTTTGATCTTCAGATACAGGGGAACTCTGACGCCGATGTTACGTTTCATCTCGAGACGCGAGCGATTTTGAAAGAAAACCTAGTTATCGGGACGAGGCCTGTGATGTTGGCAAACAGCGTTCGACGAGGAACGGTGTTGGGCCGTCAGAGAACTTTTCATCTGGTCCACAGTTTCTCAATCTTATGGTTCGTACGTTAATGCGAAATTAACACCATTAAGGATCTGAGAGCAAATGAATAGATATAAGCAGTGGTCCCTTAAACTCACTGATCAGTTGTCGCTCAGAATTTTGGATAATCTAAACGCGTTATTCTAGAACCATTATGGGAGTAAGTTAATAGCATTTCGTGGGGATTGTTTCATTTCTGATCTGTGGTAATAGAAATTAGCATTTACGTGATTTAATGTGTAAAGTTTACCATTATAATTCACTGTGATTTCTAACGTTAAAACTAGTGAAATAAATAACTATTTTTCTTTGCCAGGTTAGAATGTTTGCAACCTCCTTTCTTCAGCCTCAAATTTCTTTGCTTCTCTATCAGCCTCTAATTTCTTTGCTTCAGTCTCTAATTGCAACTTTCTTTCTTCCCTATCCATGTGTTTGTCCACTTCTGTTGTGACATACTGTGTGAGAGCATCACCTGTCATATTTAATTCCTTACCCATCTGCATGATCGCAGTTCTGAACTTCACTAGATCAGCCATGGCGTTTCTTAGTGAGGGTATGTAAATTTACTATAACCAAATTATTGTAATTAAACGTAATTAATTTAATTGAACAAAAAATTTCCGTGCAACTTTGTGAGCATCAACTATTTACTGAGTACTAAATGGTACTCCTCCTAAGAAAACAATAAAAAATCCTATTATAGAATTTTCTAAAAAAAAATTTCCTTATCTTATCTACGGATGGCACAAGATAGAGTGTAGATAGATGAATAGACTAAGTATGGCTCAAGATATAGAGAAATATCCCAGGAACGAGCCCCAGTGTGGCGTGAGGTTTTATTTGGCTCTTGGATCAGTATAGTACTGACAATTACAGAAATAGAATTTCTGCAGAAAATGGTGAAGTCCCAGTGTCTGAGAGAACTACTGGTATCACAAATTAGTTACGGCTGTGAATGTTCTGATCTCGAAAAATTAGTAGAGAGGAGACCGACATAAATTGCCACCTCCGCTGTGTAACTAACTGTGATATTAAGACAAGGAAACAGATTTTACTTAACAATGATAAAATTGACAAGTCTTCAAATACAATTTCCTTATTATTTATTTAGTATATACATTATCTACTCTTGTGCTGAAGGGTGAATGTTGAAAAATGGAATGTAATGAATTTGTAAGTTTACAAATGATTTACAAATATAGATATATAAATATATTACAACAAGTTTTCCAATTATAGGAACAAAAATTATATCAGCTGTGCTGTTATTCAATTATAGTACAGGTATCAGCTGTGCTGTTAATTACGTCTATAACAATTATTAGCTATGCTGTTAATTACGTATAATTTATCCACTATGATCTTATTATTGTCTCTTGCTACGCTAATTCACGTTTTCTTCATTGACTTAAATGCTCACAATTGCCGACGGAAATGGTACTAATGTGTACTCATCTCTCAAAACGTTCTGTTCTCCTTAGTTCGATTGACACACCACCTGCTGTGGATCGTTCCTTTAGCCCACCCAAGACTGAGGGGGACTAAAGATGTAGCTCAGGTACAATCTCTGTGCTCCTGCGAAGTTTCAGGCAGCTGGGTTGACTCGACATACGTCCTCAGGTTTGATGACACGAATAAAACCTGTAACAAGCAAAAATAGGGGCTAATTTCTGTCCTCAAGCCCACCTATTTCTACTGTAAGGGTGAAATGAGCGTGTCTCAGGTGTCTGCATGTAGGATGAATGACAACATGGCTCAGTATGATTTAGCAATAGCGAGACAAGACAGGTGTCTACTTGCAAAACATTCTTTCTGATAAATTAATACATGGATACATCCAATAATATAAATTCAATACATGAATACATCCAATAATATAAATTCAATACATGAATACATCCAATAATATAAATTCAATACATGAATACATCCAACAATATGTACACCTAAGTGTGATACAACCATTTCCTTCCCCCTATAATATACCAGGCCCTCTCTGACAAGTGCTATACAAGCTGGTAACATATATCCTAACAATATTGTTATGTTCTTATGATAGGAGTATATGAGACGAGGACTGTTTGGTGATATATCAGGTGGGAGTTATAGGAGACAATAGATTGGTGTTAGATGAGACAATAGATTGAGTCCTAACAAGGACTGTTTTGGTTATATTTCAGTTGGTTTTATCTGAGATAATAGACTGAAGTTATAGGAGACAATAGGTTGAGTTATAGGAGACAATAGATTGAGTCCTAACAAGGACTGTTTTGGTTATATTGCAGTTGGTCTGAGAAAATAAATTGAAGTTATAGAAGACAATAGATTGAAGTATGAGTCCTATTAGTCTTCGTCTATTCAATCATATTAGGAAATACAATCATTATACATAATTCCCCCAAGATACAATCAGTAACCTGATACGTTCATATTGAACCAAAATATATAAAATATATACAGGAGTAGGTAGTATAAATGACACACAACAAATACCAACATTATATACCTGCTGTACCTATTTTCCTACCAGTTTATAGTGAATTATATTTACCCTCTAAGATTTTAAACCGGCCAGGTTTTGACTCGACTCAGTGAAGCAGGCTGCAGGTCAATGCCCTCAGGTAAGCTACAAATCAAAGCTGACAGCTCCTCTCTTCAGTCGGTCGGTATCTCTGGCTTCGTGTCTGGTGTTGCGTGTTTTAGCATAAAATCTCGCCCGTTATATAGGCAGGTAAAGTAACTTCTACTGGTTAAGGAAAGCGTTTGGTTGGTTCCTGGCGGAGCAAGCTGATTGGTTGCCTGCAGTTTCGTCTTATGCTCGTACAGCCTAATTTTATTCAGTTTTCTTCCGCCATCTTGCGTGAACAAGATGGCCGCGACCCACATCCGAAAAAACAGGGCTTAAGTTTTTTTTCCTGGCGTAACTTCTTGTAATATATTCCGGCTCAGCAACTATGCGTTGATTGGCTGGGGCAAATTTGTATCCTGACATAATGATTTAACAAAGTAGTGGGGTTACACACACTCGTTTCACGACAATCAAACATATACAAATAGTCATGAGTCAAGGAATTGCTACAAGAATGATAGACCCATAGGTATAAACTTTTCCCTCGATGTATAGCCCACAGTCCTGTTAGAAGAAAAGTGATAGCCCCAAAGAGTCACGGATGCATACGCTATAGTCTAAGATTTCCCTTTTTAAAAAAAATAGGAACAGACTTTGATACTCTAATCTATCCTAAGGAAAATATTGTTAGCAACAAAAAAACTTGCATACAGAAATTTAAGACAGCAAAATGGTGCCAAAAATACAACAATAAAGGAATCACTCAGTCCTGCATTCACTCTATTCAGTCAGCCGTGATCACTAGCTTGCATTCATACTTACAGCTTTGGTAGCAACTTCTGGAAAAACAATTTTTAGGACATGCACATACAGAATCTCCAGTGGTAGTCTTGGCCAAGGGAACCCCAGTTCCGCAAAGTCAGGTTGAGTTCGCTACTTCAGGGAACGTTTCCTTGGTTATTATTATTATTTTTTTATATCTGTTTATGTCACATTAAAATTGTCCATGCACGAACGTTAACAGCGAGCACAGTGTCAATAGCTTTGGTTTCTAGTAACGAGGAATGTCAGGTCGGTGCCTTCTCTCAGTATAGGACTTTATTTGGTCACACTACCACTAGTCACAACTCCGTCGGAATGTTACTGATAGTAATATTTTACTTGCCACAAGGGCTGAAATGTACTTAAGGTTTTTCTCAGGAAGAATTAAATCTGGCTCGATGGGCCCGTTACTTCATTTAATCTTAAAGTTCATGTAATGGGTACTCTGTAGTTCTGGATGCCAGCGCAATGCCAGACAGGTTTTACTTTATACACCCAAGTCTTTAAGAAAAAAATGTTTTTGTTATTCACAGATGTTTCTCATTACTAAAACCGTTGGTAAAGTTGGGCTACCCCAGTTTCACTGAATAAAGAAAAACAACATATAAAATACTTATACATACTATTTACTTCGGTTATAACTTACATTATAAACTGCAAGCGGAGAGCTTGACTTATCGTTTAACTCCCGTGTAATAAGTTATATTCATAAAATCAATCATCATGAATTAGAAATACATACGTATTTCGTTAATACTCAATGATGAATCAGTGCAGTTATAAGTTAGTTTAAAATATTCTCGACTAATTAATAGCATTTTAATAAAATTTATTTATAGCTGCATGAGTTTAAGCTAGAAATTATAATTTATTTTGCTATCCACTGAAACACGTCAGCTAGAGAATATAACAGCCTTACAATTTAATTACTTCTGCACAGAAATCTAACTAGAATCATTCAATATAAGGGTATTCCAGAACTCGGCAAAAATGTCGAGAAACTAGGACGTCGCAATACACAAGAGATTTCCTAGCACTAGCGATCTGTCTACTGAAACTGGAGGAGGACTGAATGAAATCAAGTCCAAACTGCGGGGTAGATATATGAAACAGACGAAGGATCCCACGCTATTACGAAAACCCGAAATAGCGCCGGTCTCTTTCTCTCCCCCTCTCTCTCTTAACACTTCACATTAACTTAGACGCTGGCCATAACTGCCAAAACGCGTCTTCACACCTACTACGACATGTCTCATTTCTGAGCGATGCAGATTGGCGCCTTCCACACCTCACGCAGAGAAACTAGCCGAAGAAAAACTCGTGTCAGATGAAAATGTAGACAAATGTCTGCTCTCTATGTCTGTCGAGATGAATTCTCACACTATTTCGTTCACATCCAGGGACTGACATCTTACGCAATAAAATGCGTTACTAGTATGAGAAAAGAAACGGCAGAAGTCAGAATGGGAAAGTAATATTTTGTCGCAAACGAACGAATACGAAAAACAGGAAAAGGATAAAAGAGCGACAATAAAGTAGAGGACACGGGTAGAAAAGAAAAGAATACAGAAAATTTATTGATCATAAATCTCTATGCGACAGAACTTCAAGGGAGATTATAATATTTCCCTATCATCTTTGATGTCCGACATTTTCAGGGGAATTAAGGATTTGATCTAAACGGGAAAGGGGGGGGGGGGGTGTAGTGGTGTTGATGGTATTGTATGATGGTGATATTACTAAATGTAATTGTATGAGGCCAGCTGTGAAGGCTCCTGAGATAAAATGTAGTTGTGAATTGTCAGAAGGCCTTTCTTGCTACCACTACGACCTCATACTTAATTTTTTTTAATGAATGTGGCTACGTAAAGTGTCTAGGGTTATGATATGTAGTGTGGTGTAATAGGTTATAGATATACCCACAGATATTTAACAAGACTAATAATATTAATAAATGTTAAAATACACTGAACTAACTCACGTGTGTAAAATTTTTTGATAAAATTATATTACATTTATTTTGTTCTGGATCAATTTTTTAGGTTGACCAGAACTTAAAAGGATTTAGAGATTATGAAAGAAATGCATGGAATATTATATCATAAATGCAATAGTGTACATATATATGTACTATACTAGTTAGTTTTATTAAAATGTTCTAGTAGTCATCTACTTGGGAGGATAGTTAATGTTTGTGCTGTTTGGGGTGGCCTCATCACACCTGTCTATATTGACTACACAGTGTCCAGAAAATGGTGGGAATTTTTATGGGGATATTAGTAACTACAAAGCGTTGGTGAATGTCCAGCAGACCAGAGGCTCACTCATCTTGTAGTTGTAGCTCTGGTGCTGAAATCAGGTGGTCCCACCTCTCCGTGCTGGCGGGCAATAATGGTGGTCTCTGTCACAAGTACTGCACCGATACACTCGAGTAAAGTCACCAACTGAATAGACACTGCTTTGTTGACAACAGAAACTCACAGCTCTGCAATCAAAGTATGGGCCATGTGTCAAAATCTATTCTCTACCCACGTCTGGACACAACACTGACACAACAACCACATCATACAGACAGGTCAGATCTCTCTGACCAAACAGCACATTTACCATGGTGGTTTTACATCAGATAGATCCTCCCAGACTATAGATTCTGAAAAATATTTATTAGTTTTCTGCCCTAAAAGAGGATAGGTAA